>JAWPHD010014398.1:0-61620 GCA_037043455.1 Cyrtodaria siliqua
CAAATACAAATGGCCATTTCCCCCAAAACCCCTGAAAGGACCTCATTATTGTGTTGCTTTCAATTGTATTGTTCTTTCATTTAGTTTTATCAGTTTAAAATTTACTTCACATTTTCTGTGCTCGCCTCAAGGTTTTACCTTAGTTCATATTAGGTCTATAATTTATCTTTGCAGATCACACAAAATGATTTATTAGCGAGCACAGCTAGCGAGAAGTGCCGGCACTTCGAGCGCAAGCGAACTTTACGGTAACGGGAGAAGAAAAAAAAGGATAATTGCTAATCTATGCATCTCGATTTGATGGTAAATCGTCGTTGTCACGCTTTAAGCTGTTCTAACGCAGACACCGGTAGTATTTATTCTATTTTTAGTTTCGAAATTTTAATTTATTTTCTTAAAACAGTTTTCTATGCAACGTTTCCGCTAGAACTGGATAGAATAGAGTTTCAGAAATAATCTGAAAAGCTCTCTGACTCCTTGACAATGTCCTATAGAATATGTGCAGCAGAATATGTAAAGGGTTAAAATGCGAAACTAAGGCTTTCTAGAAAATATGTGTTTCCGTGGGAAATTTCAAAATGACAACAAATGCAGGAATATGCTGAACATGTCAACAGTTTCAGAGCGCACAATGTTAAAACAACACTAGCAGCATATGTGAGTTATTCATTTAGTATGTTTTTTTTATTTGTAAACACTCGGTATGAAGGTTAGATTGTCTTGGCAGGAAACTTTCCACATTATGCAAATTAGGGGAATTATCAGTGACGTAACATTAGTAAATATTGACATTATTTGCTGACGACTAGGGGCCTAGTCAGTGACAACTCAGGTAATTTCTGGAAGACTCGGATTGCTTTCACTTTGTACTAACTACAACTAGGCCCCAAGTCGTCTGCAAATAATGTCAATATTTACTAATGTTACGTCACTGATTTTAGCACGCGCCCTAATTTGCATAATGTGGAAAGTTTCCGGCCAAGACAAGACAATTTAACCTTCATACCGAGTGTTTACAAATAAAAAAACATACTAAATGAATAACTCACATATGCTTCTAGTGTTGTTTTAACATTGTGCGCTCTGAAATTGTTGACATGTTCAGCATATTCCTGCATTTGTTGTCATTTTGAAATTTCCCACGGAAACCAAATATTTTCTAGAAAGCCATAGTTTCGCATTTTAACCCTTTACATATTCTGCTGCACTTATTCTATAGGACTTTGTCAAGGAGTCAGAGAGCTTTTCAGATTATTTCTGAAACTCTATTCTATCCAATTCTAACGGAAACGTTGCATAGAAAACTGTTTTAAAGAAAATAAATCAAAATTTCGAAACTAAAGATAGAATAAATACTACCGGTGTCTGCGTTAGAACAGCTTAAAGCGTGACAACGACGATTTACCATCAAAATCGAGATGCATAGATAAGCAATTATCCTTTTTGTTTCTTCTTTTTTCCCCCTCCCGTTACCGTAAAGTTCGCTTGCGCTCGAAGTGCCTTCGGCACTTCTCGCTAGCTGTGCTCGCTATTATAAACATCGTCATAACTTTTTTTGAATAATCACGTGACCTAACCGTTCGCCCTACTTCCTTTGACGTTGACAGAGTCAAATGAGGAACGAGTGTACTCTGTGTAGAGTCACAGATCTAACAACAAAATAAGTTAATATTTCTGTGGTAGAGTCAACCGCAGCCTTTAACAATCCAATTATCACAGAGTTGCTGTTCTCACGTTTCTCCGATAATGGGTAGGTATAAAACGCAGACTAACACACGCGGACTAGCGGACTGCGGACCAGTATGGTATAAAACGCGGACTGGTATTTTGCGGACCATGTAAATAGATGGGACAAATAATACAAATATTTTGGGTAGCAAATATTAAAGTTAAACAAAATAAGTATGTGGTGTATGGTAATGGTCATTTGAAAATAGATGTGCATGAAAATAAATCGTCAACTGCCAGTTGTAATTAGGTTCAATTGATGTAAAATAATTTACATATATATATGGGCTTTTTTTTTTTAAAAACTTTGTGTTCTTCGGATCTGTTATGCCGTGAACAAATATATTCATGTTTTAAATTATGTAAACTATAATAGTCTTGTAATTTTCTAATTAAGTACAAACATCCGCGAATTCGGTAATCACACATTATTTTTAAGTTATGAGATAATGTTAAACTCATGTTTATATTATATATGTCAATATGTTTGAACAATGTGTATTGGAGGAGGTGTTGATCATGACAGACAATGTTACAATGACACCTGTAACATTTGTTGTTTACATGCGCGATTACCGAAAGGTGTCATATCTCTAGACAATGAACAATAAGGGTGTCCATAAATAGGGACTGCATACAATATAAAAGACTGATCACTGTATGGTACGGAAAACACAAAACAATATTGACAACTAATTAAATACATATTTTATTTCACTTATCTCATTTCAATATGCAATATAATAAAACTTTCAAACAACAACATGACAGTAAAGAATCAGCACCATTTTAATTTATATTTCTAACTTTAGAATAAACATGACAAGTTTAACACATATTGTTCTTCAGCTAGATAGCAATTGTATGTATTCTATTCAATATTTTATTTGGAATAAAACGTACATGTGTATTGCCTTAATCAAGGCAGAATAAAATACAAACTATCTTAGAGAAGGGTACAAACATATCTCGTTTAGATTAATACATACATACATATAATATAGTAGCATAGTAATTTTACAATTTCTTCCCCCAAAAGGGTAGAAAGAAATATATAGTCCAATTCTATAATCTATAACTTTATTTCTACATGCTACCAACTATAATGGTGAATTAATATTTACAACAGTTTACTAATAATGATAGTGTCTCTCTCACATAACTACTGATCTCTTGCTAGTCCAGGTAAAAAGCCAGGAAAAAGCCACGAAGAAAAAGCCACGAACAATGAAAACTCTCCCTTTTTATAAGGTCCCTTCCAAATAAGGGGTTAGCATGGTCGTAAATATTAGCATGCTAACTCATCAATCTTATAGCATCTACAAATAAGGAATGCTAACACATAAATCATGTAGCATTAGCTTGGTTCATAGAGCATCTCCCAAATAAGGGATGCTAACCCATAAATTATGATCATTAGCATTAGCCTGCGTTAGCCCTGTAGAGAGATACACATCTAGATGTATGGTGCTAACCGAAGACAGACATAATGTCCTCAGTAACCAGGCTTGAATACTGGTACCTGTACAAAATTACAACACTCCCCTCTCCCAGGCTTAATGGTCCCCATTAAAACCTTAAATCCCTCTCTTTTAACAAGAAATCAGTACCAACATTCACACTAAATGAAAGAATGTCAAATTACATGTTTAATAAGTAATAATCAAAGTTGTCTTGTGCAGAATGTTCTTACAAAATAAAGCATGCAATATTTAGAGTAAATGACACGTTTACATTTAACGAACGCAAATTCTTTGTAACATGCATTAAGCTTACTTAAAATGAACGACTGAGATTCAGTACATGTTTAAAGATATAAAACAAAGCCTCAGGAAGCAATATAATAAATCCATGGTATACTGTGTGTTCCAATGTTCATACACAGTCCTCAAGGCATACACTTGCCACACTAGTAAAACTGAGTCCTAATTCTGCACATTTAGTCCTAGACCTACACATAATTGTTCTCTGTATTTTTTTTAACACAATCACACAAGTGTTCATTTTGGTTCCATTCTCACTATGTCCTGGTGCCATTTAAATTGAATGAAATTTGTTTAAGTAAAATAACATGTAATTAATACACAAATGACATTAATGATCTTATAAAGATTATATAATTTGGCACAATATTTCGCGTATTAATGTATTGTTAATGTTATCATAGTGATATCTGAAAAGAGAAACTATTAGATAAATTCCGTATTTTGTTTGAATAGCACTTTAAATTCCAATTTAGTGAATATGACTTATAAATTCCATACTTTGCGATCACACTATTAAATTCCCATTTAGTGAATATCACTTGTAATTTCCATACTTTGCGAATACCTTAAGACACAACTTGGTATAGAAATATAAAAATATATTCTAAAACATAACTTCCAAGGAATATTGGGTGTACACAAAATTCCTAATCCATTTTTTCCCCACAGAATTAATAGAATATTTTGGCACTGCAAAAATAAAGAATATAATCCAGGCTAACTGTCCACTCTGTTCAAGACTTAATCTCAAAATGACCCCGACATTTCCTCGTTCATCATGAGTTCTAATGAACTTCCTTTGTCTATAAACGCTTAATGACAGAAGTTTAACAGTACTCCTATCTTAAGTTTGTATTGTCAACATTGAAATGGTTTATGTTGAACTCTGTCTCTGACTTCTGCGTGCCTCAAATTTATTGTAGTTTCCATCTTCAGGTGTTTGGAACTCAAAGGGGCTGCTAACGGTGACTTGGCATGTTTATGCTTCATGGGCCAGTCTGGCAAGCTGTTCTTATGATATGGTTTCTGTCTGTCATTGTGCACAACCTTTGCTTTTAAAGTTGGTCCCTCCAAAGGTCACTTATTTTCCTGTGAACAATGTATTGTCTAAACATAGGAGCACTTATTCTGGTGTCATAATCCCGTTTCTGCCGTTTTGCGTGTTTGTTTTTTTTCCAAAAGCCTGCCTTGCAATGTCATACATTTTGCATTTGTCTATGTATGCCTAAGTGTGCTCCAGTATTTTAGTCATGTGCTGAGACTAACACTTCTTTTCTCAAAACTCGAGGAAACATTAACCCTCTTAACCTCTTTATTGATCATAATGAAACATGGCTTGGCCTCATTAGCCTGTCCTGGCCTGTCCTGGCCTGGCCTAAGATAAATTGGTCCCTTGGGGCTAGTTTAGGTCAGGCCATGGAATCATGGGTTCAAAACTGGGGTTAATGTTTGCTATTCAAGGTCATTTATGTTATTTCTACACGGTCAGTGGCTCACGTTAAGGTTAGCACCTCTCTCATGGGACAATGCAGCTGTACGGAGTATGTTAGGAATTGTACACCTTGTGAGGGTCATTCAGAAATAATAATTTGATAGTTATCATGTTGAAGCAACACATTTTTTTGATATATGATACAATGCAACCAGTTTATGATGCAATGGAAACATGTTTTTATTAATGTGAAATAGACAGTTTGAAGCAACACATTTTTGTTTTCATAAAGACAGTTTGAAGCAACACATTAAAGAGACATCTCTCCAGCCTAAAGGGACATCTCTATAGCTTAAAGAGACATCTTTCTAGATTAAAGAGACATCTCTCTAGTTTAAAGAGACATCTCTCTAGATTAAAGAGACATCTCTCTAGCTTTAAGGGGCATCTCTCTAGCGTAAAGAGACATCTCTCTAGTTTAAAGAGACATCTCTCTAGCTTAAAAGGACATCTCTCTAGCTTAAAGAGACATCTCTCTAGCTTAACTGAACATCTCTCTCGCTTAAAGAGACATCTTTCTAGTTTACAGAGACATCTCTCTAGTTTAAAGAGACATCTCTATAGCTTAAAGAGATACCTCTCTAGCTTAAAGGGACATCTCTTTAGCTTAAAGATACATCTTTCTAGATTAAAGAGACATCTCTAGTTTAAAGAAAAATCACTATAGTTTAAAGAGACATCTCTCTAGTTTAAAGAGTCATCTCTGTAATTTAAAGAGGCATTTTTCTAGCTTAAAGGGACATCTCTCTAGATTAAAAGAGACATTTCTCTAGTTTAAAGAGAAATCACTCTAGTTTACAGAGACATCTCTCTAGCTTAAAGAGACATCTCTCTTGCTTGAAGGGACATCTCTCTAGCTTAAAGAGACATCTCTCTAGCTTTAAGGGACAACTCTCTAGCTTAAAGGGACATCTCTCTAGCGTAAAGAGACATCTCTCTAGTTTAAAGAGACGTCTCTCTAGCTTAAAAGGACATCTCTCTAGCTTAAAGAAACATCTCTCTAGCTTAACTGAACATCTCTCTAGCTTAAAGAGACATCTTTCTAGTTTACAGAGACATCTCTCTAGTTTAAAGAGACATCTCTATATCTTAAAGAGATACCTCTCTAGCTTAAAGGGACATCTCTTTAGCTTAAAGAGACATCTTTCTAGATTAAAGAGACATCTCTAGTTTAAAGAAAAATCACTATAGTTTAAAGAGACATCTCTCTAGTTTAAAGAGTCATCTCTGTAATTTAAAGAGGCATCTTTCTAGCTTAAAGGGACCCCTCTCTAGCTTAAAAGAGACATTTCTCTAGTTTAAAGAGAAATCACTTTAGTTTACAGAGACATCTCTCTAGCTTAAAGAGACATCTCTCTTGCTTGAAGGGACATCTCTCTAGCTTAAAGAGACATCTTTCTAGTTTAAAGGGTCATATCTCTAGCTTAAAGAGACATCTTTCTAGTTTACAGAGACATCTATCTAGTTTAAAGAGACATCTCTATAGTTTAAAGAGATATCTCGGACATATCTCTAGCTTAAAGAGACATCTTTCTGGATTAAAGAGATATCTCTAGTTTAAAGAGACATCTCTAGTTTAAAGAGAAATCACTATAGTTTAAAGAGACATCTCTCTAGTTTAAAGAGTCATCTCTCTAATTTAAAGAGGCATATGTCTAGCTTAAAGGGACATCTCTGTAGCTTAAAGAGACATCTCTCTAGTTTAAAGAGAAATCACTCTAGTTTAAAGAGACATCTCTCTAGTTTAAAGAGACATCTCTCTAGTTTAAAGAGACATCGTTTTAGCTGAAAGGGACATCTCTGTAGCTTAAAGAGACATCTTTCTAGTTTACAGAGACACCTCTCTATCTCTCTAGCTTGAAGGGACATCTCTCAAGCTTAAAGAGACGTCTTTCTAGTTCAAAGAGACATCTCCCTAGTTGAAAGAGACATCTCAGCCATCTCTCTAGTTTAAAGAGGCATCTTTCTAGCTTAAAGGGACATCTCTGTAGCTTAAATAGACATCTCTCTAGTTTAAAGAGAAATCACTCTAGTTTAAAGAGACATCTCTCTAGTTTAAAGAGGCATCTCTCTACTTTAAAGAGACATCTTTTTAGCTGAAAGGGACATCTCTGTAGCTTAAAAAGACATCTCTCTAGTTTACAGAGACATCTCTCTAGCTTAAAGAGACATCTCTCTAGTTTAAAGAGAAATCACTCTAGTTTAAAGAGACATCTCTCTAGTTTAAAGAGATATCTTTCTAGCTTAAAGGGACATCTCTGTAGCTTAAAGAGACATCTTTCTAGTTTACAGAGACATCTCTCTAGCTTAAAGAGACATATCTCTAGAGTTTAAAGAGACATCTCTCTATCTTAAAGAGCTTCTCTCTAGTTTAAAGAGACATCTCTCTAGCTTAAAGAGACATCAACGTCCGTCCGTTAACTTTCGTTTAAATGACGTCTTTGCATAAACCGCTTGGCTCCTTTTAACCAAACTTCACATGGATGATCCTGGGGTCATTGCTGTCAAATGTATACGAATTAGGTCAATGCGACATCCAAGATGGCCGCCATTACCATATATGGTCAAAACAGGTTATTATCAAGAACCACTGAACATGTTTTGACAGTTCTTCTTCATTAATGATCGCCAAGACTATATAATGTGTACAAATGAAGTTCCCAGGGTCAACAAAACAGTTTTTTTGAACAACTTACCGGTAAAGCAGTTTCTTTTTTCTGAAACCACAAGGCACATAGCTCTCATATATTACATGTAGCATCAGCTTTTGATCTTCTATCAAGTTTGTTCAAATAGTGACCCTGGGGTCGAACCTGGCCCCGCCCCAGAGGTTAAAATGTTTTGCATAGACATATAATCAACAGTTGCTCCCAACAAGGGTAGAGACAAGTAAATGTTGCATTTTGTTGACATAACGATTTTATTTTACTGAAAATCATAAATTGGCTCAGTGGTGCCATTGGTAGACCAGAGCGGCAGACCCTGTTCTAAAATAGTTTTGAAATATGGAATCTTATAGACAAAACAAAACTCATTTTTTCTCTCAATACTATCAACATAACATGATATCACTTTTCCCTAAACAGTTATTTAATTAAAGATTTCATAGTTTTCGAAAGAAAACAATATATGCAAAATCACTCTGAAATAAAGTTTAAATGTACATGCTTTAGAATAATAAAGAACTCGGATTTAATAGTGGTTTGATGGATCCCTGGGCAATCATTCATTATTGCAACTTGTTTACAATTCTAGGGAGCTGACCCTGATCTGACCAGACAGAACCCATTAATGTCCCATCACCTTGAACTACATTTAGAGTTATAAGGTGATTATAATTCGGCCAAATAGTTATATGGTAAAGCAATACGATAGCAACAGGACACGCTTTTAAACACTTAAATATTTTCATTGTTTAAGGCTCTTCAAGCAAATCACAGCTATCTTATATTGACCTTCGTTTTTAAGGTCGACTAGTATTCTAACTTGCATATGCTGTTTAACATTTGCCATCAACACGTTGCATAAACCAACGGTTATTACCACTTTTCAACGTGTCTTGGTCATGTGAAAATCTATTTATATAAGACACAAAGGTCATTATATCCCACATTCAAGTTTCTATCTTTAAAGAATCTTATTTTTAAATATGGTTCGCATAATTTACTTTTATAACTAAACAATGAAGGCCAAACTAACCAAATTTTGTAAAATGAGTTGTGTACCTTGAAAATTGTCACCGAAGGACCATTTTCAAAGATTTTAGATATGGTAACCTTGAAATTCAGTTTTTAATGTCAGAATATAAAAATGCCCATTGTTGAGGTAAAAGGACAGCTATGCTAAGGTTTGACCTGATAGCTCTTATAGTTTTCGCGTAATCAATGTGGTTCGGGAAAACAAATACAAAGCGAAATAAAAAAGATCATATCTGATATCAGTTGCTATCATAATTATAAAGAATTTGAATGTGAACACTGCCTCTATTAAAATACAACATGCTCTTAGACTATACACCATTTGAGTTCCCAAGTGTATTGTGTTTTTTTTTTTATTGAAAATGCACCTGTATTTGTTTGTCCCATTAGTGGTCTCTTAATAAATATTTGACTAAAATTCATTTCATCTTCCCATCTATATGCATCAATCATTATATCCATGATATAATCTCATTATATATACAATAAAAAGTATGTATTACCAACCCCTTATGCAATATATGCAATCAAATACTATATAGAGTATATTATTACACTACACACCCTACCATCCAGCAACCCATTCACCCTACCAAAATGGAACCACTCACCCTTTCAACCATCCATCCACCTATCCATTTGCCCACTACCTGTTCAATTTTAGTTACCATCCATCCACCATCTCACCCTTCCAAAAATATTGTACCAACATATCCTTAACTTATTTATTGAATCATTATCATTGCATTAATATATTGTTGTATATCCTGCCATTCATTTATAAACCACTCAATCGTATTATCAGTTTCAAGCATTAATTTATTTTATTATTCATATCATCCTTATATATTATTGTATTCCCAATTGCACAAGTTTATGTTCCTTCCTTCTACACGTTTCTCGTGATTAAAAGCATTGACATATCATAACCAATGATAATTCAATGCAATCAAATAACAGGATGAATTATAGTTATCTGAAGTTAAGACCTTTGTGAATGCCCCTCATTTTGAAGTTGGTCAATCGACCTGACTAAGGACATGACCTGGAACAATAACAATTAAGGTAAACAAGTTTTAGGCCAGGCCAGGCCAGGCCAATGAGGCCAGGCTAGTTAGGCCAAGCCATGTTTCAGTGTATGCCGATCATAATGTATCTCTGCATCTCTTAATACATCATAAATCAATTCCAACAAGTCCCAATGTAACCACATATTTCGAACACTGCTGGGAAATAACCTGCAACCGTGTCCCTTGGGGGTCGTTTACTGTCCGACTTGAGCCACTTAACAACAGGAGCAATATCAGGATCTTGGTGCTGAAGTTTTGTCATTCTTTCTGGTGAATAGTTAACTGTACAGAAATCTTTTAAGCTGCCTGACACTGTGATGTTTGGGGTGCTGCATTTTCGGACAATGAGCCATCAACTTTGTCAGAATTTATGCCATTTCTATTCTGCCCATTAACGTTACTTTCACGAAAAATGAAATTGCTGTCATATAATAATCCTTTACTATCAGAACACTGTTGGATACGCAATTGGCTCACGCCACAGCGACTAAATTCCTTGATTCTGAGTAATCCATTGTACAATGACACACTGCAATCCCACGTTCTTACAACAAGAAGTTGCAAACTAAGGAGTATCCCACTCCATAATTCACCTGACCTTAACTTCACTCTGGAAATCCTTGCAACTGACGATTTGTCCAAACTTTCAGTCCTCTGCACACAATCCTTTCTAACAAGGGAACAACATCGTCAATTTGCGCAAAGTATGCACCCATTACACGGTCAAATGAAACAAATCATACATGTGTAGTCCATTGTTCATTAATCGTAAAGTTCGTTTAAATTCAGTTGTTTTACAGGTTTGTCATACTTATTGATAAACACTCTACACTTTCCATTTGTGTCCCTTGTAGTCATATTGAGTGTCATATGACCAAATATATACATCATCTAAAGTTTCAAGTTCTAAACTCTGACCTGTGTTCTGCAAAAATCCACCTTCATTACAAACAGAAGTTGCTTTTGCTCCAAATGAACATTCCGCAAATATACACAAACACATCAGAAGTAACATCAGGATTTTCATGGTGATTGTTACAAGTCCGAATTTCAAATATCTATTTTAAATGTTCCAGCACAGTTTTGCTAAACTAATTTCCTCTTCAGAAATGTGTTAAAGTTCTTATCCCACCGCTGCCACCAGTTTTACAATTTCTTCCCCCAAAAGGGTAGAAAGAAATATATAGTCCAATTCTAAATTCTATAACTTTATTTCTACATGCTACCAACTATAATGGTGAATTAATATTTACAACAGTTTACTAATAATGATAGTGTCTCTCTCACATAACTACTGATCTCTTGCTAGTCCAGGTAAAAAGCCAGGAAAAAGCCACGAAGAAAAAGCCACGAACAATGAAAACTCTCCCTTTTTATAAGGTCCCTTCCAAATAAGGGGTTAGCATGGTCGTAAATATTAGCATGCTAACTCATCAATCTTATAGCATCTACAATTAAGGAATGCTAACACATAAATCATGTAGCATTAGCATTAGCTTGGTTCATAGAGCATCTCCCAAATAAGGGATGCTAACCCATAAATTATGATCATTAGCATTAGCCTGCGTTAGCCCTGTAGAGAGATACACATCTAGATTTATGGTGCTAACCGAAGACAGACATAATGTCCTCAGTAACCAGGCTTGAATACTGGTACCTGTACAAAATTACAACAGTAATATAGTCACAGTTAGTAGCTTGAAGTTTGTTCTCGTTTAGAATTATATTCTCAGACCACTTCAATATAATTTAATCCAGCTTAAACATGTCACCTAAACATTAATAAATACCCTAAATGTTATACTTTGTTTATATTTTGCAAGAATTACAAAAGAATTCGATTTCATTTTGAGAAACATCTTTACTTTTGTAAATTATTTTGCTTTAAACATCAATTGAACCTAATTACAACTGGCAGTTGACGATTTATTTTCATGCAAATCTATTTTCAAATGACCATTACCATACACCTCATACTTATTTTGTTTAACTTTAATATTTGCTACCCAAAATTTGTATTATTTTCCCCATCTATTTACATGGTCCGCAAAATACCAGTCCGCGTTTTATACCATACTGGTCCGCAGTCCGCTTGTCCGCAGTCCGCTAGTCCGCATGTGTTAGTCCGCGTTTTATACCTACCCTCCGATAATGTCGTAAAACAGACCAATTTTCGACTTCGTCTGCACCGGTGAACATGGAAGGCATGTTTTCATATTTTTGTACACATAAAATGTAATTTTACCGTTTTTCCTGCTGAAAAATGTAGTTTTATCGAATGCAATAGTAGGCAAGATTTCAGTTCATTATTCTCGTATAGTTCTGTTAATGTCATCTTAAAAGTGTCAGCCAAACAAACTGTTTCTCTATAAAAAAAAAAAAAAAATTAAAAATAAAATTCAGTTGTTTAAGCATGATATTACTTTCATTTTGTAATCTAATCTAGTCATACTCTCACAAAAAGCATTGTGGAATTGTGTACACATTTAATGTTGTATATCAGCAAAATGTTAACTTTTTTTTTTTGGTATTAAAAAACTTCCATTTTAACAACATTTAACTCTTTGACTTATTTCAAAGTAGGGATAACAGTCAAAAATGAAATATTATTTTAAAAATAAATAAATTAAATTGAATGTTGTTAGTAATAGATAGAGTCTGGTGTCAGCGAGTTGGCTTATTTAAACACCGAGATGGGCGTAGCCCATCGATGAGTTTAAATAACCAACGAGCTGAGACAGACTCTATCTTTTTTGTAGCATGGTGTAGCTAGTAACACTGTGATACATAGTGACCGTACTCTAAATTCCAATATCCGGTAGTTGTAGTACGGTGTAGCCACGCCCCTTTAGTTACCCTAAATTAAACAATTTAATGCTCTGCATTCATCAAAAGAAATGTCACCGACCATGCTACAACATTCTATGATGACAGACAAACAATTTGGTGTTTAAATCATCAAAATAAACCAAAAAATAACAAAATTATAAGAGTTTTAACTTGACACATATCCAAATATTGTCTGTCATATTTTATAAATGACACGTTGATAAATACCCCACAGTAATCACATCAACTTACACAGCGGTGTACAGCGTGCTTATAAAGCCTATGCAAATCTGTACCAAAACCCTGCAGGGACAACGACTAACATTTTTAGCTTGGTGGCCAACTGGACCACTGATTTTTAAATCATGGTGGCCCAGACCAAATCAGCCTTTTCTTACCTTATATAAATGGGTCCGATAAACGGCCCCATTCCCAATTGAAAAAATTGACCATTTTTCCCAATTTCCAACTAAAAATTTCAAAAATCAAAGTTGTTTTTTCGTCAATTTTTCTCCTGGGATATTCTCAATACACAGATGTAATAGATCTTCCCAGTTCTGTTTTAGATTAATCTTCTTAATAAAGTTTTTTACCAGGGT
This sequence comes from Cyrtodaria siliqua, assembly GCA_037043455.1. NCBI lineage: Eukaryota > Metazoa > Mollusca > Bivalvia > Adapedonta > Hiatellidae > Cyrtodaria > Cyrtodaria siliqua. The sequence goes on from JAWPHD010014398.1 coordinate 13,183, forward strand.
TGTAAGTTTCTTCTGCTTTTCTGTGTAAATTGAAATGCAATACACAGCCTCGTCACCCGAGGACGCCGCCATGTTGTTTATGCGTTGCAGAAACGCTTTACCGCTTGTATGTTATCGAAACGCTTTACCGCTAGTATATTCTACTATGTAACAAGCGCCTTAGTGAGCGATGGGTTAATACTAAATAAAGGACGAATAACAGAAATCGAGTGGCCAGGAAACTCTTTCCTCGGTCATGGGAATATGCAGAGAATCTGGTGCAACCCTAAATGACAATGAACTTAACAGCATTGTTAACATTTTCAGGGACAATAAAAACAGGGAAATTATTCTGTAACAACACAGTGAAGTACAATAAAAACTTGAAACATTACAGTTGTGAAAATATTTTATTATGTAAATCATCAATAACCGGACACGGACCCATTCCCAAAATGGTGAAAAAAAACGCTGCAAATGTCGGGGGCCCAACAATTTCAATGATACCAATAACCATTAATTTATGACACTTGAAATATCGTAAATAAATAAATTTGACTGCCTATTTTTGAGTTGTTTTATTTGACCATAATTTTATATAGTTGTACAAATTATTATTGCATTACAACATAATTCAGAGAAATACTATTCTTTTCAAGCTGTAAGCATGAACGTTTGGTGCTTATAAATTTTATTGATGTTTACACAGTGAGACATTTTCAAATTTTGATCAGTCAGATCAACTCAGACTTGGAAGACTATGCAGATTTTGATCTAATTTCTCACATATTCTATTAGCTTAGAAAAAACTACACCCTCTTCTAAGACTGAGTCAATATCACTGAGACATAGCCCACAAATGTTTTGGCTGCCTAAATATTCCTACATGTTTCAACTATGTGCAGACCTTTCACAGAGTCAAGCTCACACATCCACGTAAAATCGCTAAATGGAAGATTGTTTATAGCCAACGCATGTGATGTTCTAAATAAAATTTCCCTTTTCTTAAAATTCTCATCATTTAGCTTCCTTACAAGTTTAGCCGTCTCAGACAGAATAGCAGGAATACTTTTGGCTTCAGCAATAGCCTGGCATCTCATATGAGACTGGGACTGCTCATGCATTTTAATTGTTTCGAGCTTATAAGACTTTGTTCCTTGTACACAGTCTGACAGAGTGACCGTCGTTTCACTTCATGTTTCAAACAGTACGTACATTTCGTACCATCATCCGTGTTTTTCAGCCAAGGTCGCTCGTTCACCCATTGTAAAATAAAAGTTCTCGAACGTTTAGTTTTATCGTATTCATTGTAATATTTCTATTGTCATCGTCCGACAGTTTTTAGCTCTACTGGCCAACGGCCAGCAGAGCTTATGGGATGGTGTGTTGTCCGTCGTCCGTCTGTCGTCTGTCGTCTGTCGTCCGTTAACTTTTCTTCAAACGACTTCTCCTCAGAAACCGCTTGGCTAATTTTTACCAAACTTCACCTGGATGATCCTTAGATGAATGCTTTTTAGATTTGTTAAAATTAGGTCAGCGCTACATCCAAGATGGCTGCCATTACCATATATGGTCGAAACCTTAAAAAATCTTCTTCTCCAGAACCGCTGGACAGATTTCAACAGTTATTCTTTTAAAATGATCGCCAACGCCCAGACTATCAAGTTTGTTCAAATAAAGTCCCCGGGGTCAAAAATGGCCGTGCCCCGGGGGTCCAAAGTTTGTATATTGAGGTTTTGCATGTTTTTCATATAGACATATAGGAAAAAACTTTAAAAAATCTTCTTCTCTGAAACCACAAGGCACATATCTCTCATGTATTACATGTAGCATCAGCTTATGGTCCTCTACTATGTTTGTTCAAATGGTGACCCTGGGGTCAAATTTGTCCCCGCCCCGGGGGTCACAGTTTTACATAGACTAATATAGGATTTTTTTCTAAAAAATCTTCTTCTCGGAAACTACAACAGCCAGAGGTTTGATACTTTGCATTTACTATAAGCTTATGGTCCTTTACCAAGTTTGTTCAAATGGTGACCCTGGGGTCACATTTGGCCCCGCCCCAAGGGTCACATGTTTTACATAGACATGTATAGGGAAAAACTTAAAAAATCTTCTTCTCCGAAACTGCAAGAGCCAGAGGTTTAATATTTTGCATTTGCTATAAGCTTGTGGCCCTCTATCAAGTTTGTTCAAATGGTGACCCAGGGGTCACATTTGGCCCCACCCCGGGTGTCACAGTTTTACATAGGCTTGTATAGGGAAAAACTGAAAAAAATCTTCTTCTCTGGAACCACATGGCACAGAGCTCTCATGTAATACATGTAGCATCAGCTTATGGTCCTCTACTAAGTTTGTTCAAATGGTGACCCGGGGGTCAAATTTGTCCCCGCCCCGAGGGTCACAGTTTTACATAGACTTATATAAGATTATTTTTTTAAAATCTTCTTCTCGCCAACTACAAGAGTCAGAGGTTTGATATGTTACATTTATTATAAGCTTATGGTCCTTTACCAAGTTTGTTCAAATAGTGACCCTGGGGTCACATTTGGTCCCGCCCCAAGGGTATGTTATCGAAACGCTTTACCGCTAGTATATTCTACTATGTAACAAGCGCCTTAGTGAGCGATGGGTTAATACTAAATAAAGGACGAATAACAGAAATCGAGTGGCCAGGAAACTCTTTCCTCGGTCATGGGAATATGCAGAGAATCTGGTGCAACCCTAAATGACAATGAACTTAACAGCATTGTTAACATTTTCAGGGACAATAAAAACAGGGAAATTATTCTGTAACAACACAGTGAAGTACAATAAAAACTTGAAACATTACAGTTGTGAAAATATTTTATTATGTAAATCATCAATAACCGGACACGGACCCATTCCCAAAATGGTGAAAAAAAACGCTGCAAATGTCGGGGGCCCAACAATTTCAATGATACCAATAACCATTAATTTATGACACTTGAAATATCGTAAATAAATAAATTTGACTGCCTATTTTTGAGTTGTTTTATTTGACCATAATTTTATATAGTTGTACAAATTATTATTGCATTACAACATAATTCAGAGAAATACTATTCTTTTCAAGCTGTAAGCATGAACGTTTGGTGCTTATAAATTTTATTGATGTTTACACAGTGAGACATTTTCAAATTTTGATCAGTCAGATCAACTCAGACTTGGAAGACTATGCAGATTTTGATCTAATTTCTCACATATTCTATTAGCTTAGAAAAAACTACACCCTCTTCTAAGACTGAGTCAATATCACTGAGACATAGCCCACAAATGTTTTGGCTGCCTAAATATTCCTACATGTTTCAACTATGTGCAGACCTTTCACAGAGTCAAGCTCACACATCCACGTAAAATCGCTAAATGGAAGATTGTTTATAGCCAACGCATGTGATGTTCTAAATAAAATTTCCCTTTTCTTAAAATTCTCATCATTTAGCTTCCTTACAAGTTTAGCCGTCTCAGACAGAATAGCAGGAATACTTTTGGCTTCAGCAATAGCCTGGCATCTCATATGAGACTGGGACTGCTCATGCATTTTAATTGTTTCGAGCTTATAAGACTTTGTTCCTTGTACACAGTCTGACAGAGTGACCGTCGTTTCACTTCATGTTTCAAACAGTACGTACATTTCGTACCATCATCCGTGTTTTTCAGCCAAGGTCGCTCGTTCACCCATTGTAAAATAAAAGTTCTCGAACGTTTAGTTTTATCGTATTCATTGTAATATTTCTATTGTCATCGTCCGACAGTTTTTAGCTCTACTGGCCAACGGCCAGCAGAGCTTATGGGATGGTGTGTTGTCCGTCGTCCGTCTGTCGTCTGTCGTCTGTCGTCCGTTAACTTTTCTTCAAACGACTTCTCCTCAGAAACCGCTTGGCTAATTTTTACCAAACTTCACCTGGATGATCCTTAGATGAATGCTTTTTAGATTTGTTAAAATTAGGTCAGCGCTACATCCAAGATGGCTGCCATTACCATATATGGTCGAAACCTTAAAAAATCTTCTTCTCCAGAACCGCTGGACAGATTTCAACAGTTATTCTTTTAAAATGATCGCCAACGCCCAGACTATCAAGTTTGTTCAAATAAAGTCCCCGGGGTCAAAAATGGCCGTGCCCCGGGGGTCCAAAGTTTGTATATTGAGGTTTTGCATGTTTTTCATATAGACATATAGGAAAAAACTTTAAAAAATCTTCTTCTCTGAAACCACAAGGCACATATCTCTCATGTATTACATGTAGCATCAGCTTATGGTCCTCTACTATGTTTGTTCAAATGGTGACCCTGGGGTCAAATTTGTCCCCGCCCCGGGGGTCACAGTTTTACATAGACTAATATAGGATTTTTTTCTAAAAAATCTTCTTCTCGGAAACTACAACAGCCAGAGGTTTGATACTTTGCATTTACTATAAGCTTATGGTCCTTTACCAAGTTTGTTCAAATGGTGACCCTGGGGTCACATTTGGCCCCGCCCCAAGGGTCACATGTTTTACATAGACATGTATAGGGAAAAACTTAAAAAATCTTCTTCTCCGAAACTGCAAGAGCCAGAGGTTTAATATTTTGCATTTGCTATAAGCTTGTGGCCCTCTATCAAGTTTGTTCAAATGGTGACCCAGGGGTCACATTTGGCCCCACCCCGGGTGTCACAGTTTTACATAGGCTTGTATAGGGAAAAACTGAAAAAAATCTTCTTCTCTGGAACCACATGGCACAGAGCTCTCATGTAATACATGTAGCATCAGCTTATGGTCCTCTACTAAGTTTGTTCAAATGGTGACCCGGGGGTCAAATTTGTCCCCGCCCCGAGGGTCACAGTTTTACATAGACTTATATAAGATTATTTTTTTAAAATCTTCTTCTCGCCAACTACAAGAGTCAGAGGTTTGATATGTTACATTTATTATAAGCTTATGGTCCTTTACCAAGTTTGTTCAAATAGTGACCCTGGGGTCACATTTGGTCCCGCCCCAAGGGTCACATGTTTTACATAGACATGTATAGGGAAAAACTTAAAAAATCTTCTTCTCTGAAACTGCAAGAGCCAGAGGTTTAATATTTTGCTGTTGCTATAAGCTTATGGTCCTTTACCTATTTTGTTCAATGGGGACCCTGGGGTCACATCTGGCCCCGCCCCGGGGAATCGCAGTTTTACATAAATGCTTGTATAGGGAAAAACTGAAAAAAAAATTCTTCTCTGGAACTGCAAGAGCCAGAGGTTTAATATTTTGCATTTGCTAAAAGCTTATGGTCCTTTACCAAGTTTGTTCAAATGGTGACCCTGGGGTCACATTTGGCCCCGACCCAAGGGTCACATGTTTTACCTAGACATGTATAGGGAAAAACTTAAAAAATCTTCTCTGAAACTGCAAGAGCCAGAGGTTTAATATTTTGCTGTTGCTATAAGCTTATATGGTCCTTTACCAATTTTGTTCAAATGGGGACCCTGGGGTCACATCTGGCCCCGCCCCGGGGGTCACAGTTTTACATAAATGCTTGTATAGTGAAAAACTGAAAAAAATCTTCTTCTCTGGAACTGCAAGAGCCAGAGGTTTAATATTTTGCATTTGCTATAAGTTTATGGTCCTTTACCAAGTTTGTTCAAATGGTAACCCTCGGGTCATATTTGACCCCGCCCCAAGGGTCACATGTTTTACATAGACATGTATAGGTATTTTTTTTTTAATTATTTTTTTTTTAATGTTTTTTTTTTTAATTATTTTTTTATTTTTGATTGATTTTTTTTTTTTTTAATTTTTTTTTTTATTTATTTGATTTTTTTTTGATTTTTTTTGATTTTGATTTTTTTTATTTATTTATTTTTAAATATCTTCTTCTTTTTTTTAATTTTTTTTTAATTTTTTTTTTTTTTTTAGTTCTATGTTCGACCAGTCGGACCAGTAACAGAGGTGTTCTTGATTTAGTTAAACATGCTATATGTTGCCTCGTTAATACGGTTGGGCCTTCATTTTTCATCTGATCTTTTACCAAACTTTACCAGATTCTTTAGTTATGGCCCTTGATTTAGTTAAAAAGCTGTTTTTTGCCCGAAACTTTGAAAAAAACTTAAATGGCAGTCACTCACTTCAATGATGTTATAAGAGCCATGTTAGCCAGTAGAGCGTCCACAGGCCCTCTTGGGCCTCTTGTTTCTTCTTGGGCTCGCTAGCCCCGTCAATAAAACACCACATTTCTTTCTCGTTTAAAAAATATCGGAAATCTAACTGCGCGCGGCCATTTTATTGGTACCCCGATGCGCACGCAGGTATAGAATAAAGGCCGATACCGGGAACCGTACGGAATGTTTATACTAGGGATTCTCGCTATCGGTAGGATATTTTTACGTTTTCGCTGCCCATGTTTTGAGATCGCCGACTGGGCGACGATATCGAATTCTTAGGTGGTCCATACGAAAATATGGTCGCCCAGGGGCGAGTGGTCGACTGTTAATTTCAATCCCTGACCCTGTATGAGGGGGTACTTTGGGTGCTCGTCGCAAAAACGCTCCAGGTTTATATGTTTGTTTTGTGATATTCTCAAAGATAAAAGTCCAAATATTCTGTTGTGACTGGTCCATAAAAGGCCGAATCAAGTTTGAGGGAAATATAGCTCCTGAAAATTGGGTAATTTTCGAGTTTTGATAGCACTTTATATCTATTTTTTTAATCGGAAAAAAATGTTTTTCCCTGTCGAGGTGCCACTTCTGATGATAGCCTTGTTTCAAATTTGAGTTCAGAAATAGCCAAACACATTGAACTACGTTTTTCCAAAATGGCGGTTGTTTTCAGGATGGAATCTCCAACCTATCTCAGGGGCACAAATTAGACCAAAATTTGGGTTTCACGCGCCCATGTGGCGACCAAAAATATTCAATCCAAAAAACGGAATAGGGGAATCATTCAACACAAACATTTAAGTTTGAGGATTTTACCCAGCAGATTTTGCTTTGGTCCCGTGAACTACATACTTTTGGCCGAAATAGACAAACCCTTAACAAAATACTAACGAAACAAACGTTTTTTTTTATTTTTCCACTGCGGAAACAAGACGATGTTCGAGATGTTGCGATGTACGGTTTCCCTCAAAATTGCAGATATGGTAGTGTTTATTTTACACATGATCATAAATTCGTGTTATAAGTTGAAGGGGAAATAATAAGGTTTCACTTCCGGTTTTTGGATATTCTAAAACGCGGCGCTTTTGATTAATAAAATGCGGTGCTTTTAGAAATCATCAATAATAATTATATGGCAGAGAATCAGGTTGATAGAAAAGGTCTCTTACATTAATTTTAAAACTGTATGTCAGCATAAAATATTTATAACAAAATAAAACATTAATTTAATAATATGTAATCTTTTTTAATCTTTTATTACAATAATTTACATATTCTAGTTGTGATCATTTGTAACAAAACTTATTAACAATACTATTTATAATTAAATAGATAACTTGGACTTGTAATGATCAGTAATGTTGTTAATAATATTCAATAAACACAGAGTAATGGCATGTAATTGTTCATAAATTATGCACCAGAGTGGTAAAATAAAATAATATTTTGTTGGGCCCCTAACTTTTGGGCTGGGTCCCTAAAAATTCTAAGTCAGGAGCCCAGTTGGCTCCTAGCTAAACAGAGTTAGTCTGTGCCCCTGCTATCTTTCTGTTTTTATCGATGTTTCGGGATTTTACTCAGATGTATGGATTGACAAATTATATCATTTAAAAGTTCGAAGTTTATTGACGATATCAATTCGATTTCTACATGGAATGATGGATACATGTTTAATTGCGGTTTGCAATAGGTGTCTTTACAATGGTGACAGATATACCGATTATAAATAACTGACTCGCTGTCATCCCTATTCAAAGGCCTGTCTCGGTTAGGTGAGACGTGAATATATGCTGGTTTCCTTTTAATTAGAATCTAAGTAATAGACAGAGTCTGGTCTCAGCGAGTTGGTTTATTTAAAACCGAGATGGGCAAAGGCTATAGCCCTGGTCCCATCGAGGTTTTTAAATAACCAACTAGCTGAAACTATACTATCTTCTCTGTAGCAGGGGCTTAGCATGGCATACTCCCTTACCCCCAGGAGTAACTTGGAAAAAAAACAAAAACAAACAACCTTAAAAAGTTGAAAAATGCAATAAAAATCAAAGATGGGAGAGGAATGGAGGATGAAAGGACGAAAGTTACCTTTTTTGGCAAGCATAAAATGTCTATATTCCTGACAAAAAATCACTTGTACGAACACCATTTTGGTCCAAAGATGAAAAATATGTATGGGGGAGGCCCTCGAACACACCTTGTGGAAAGGGGACACCTACTCACATACTCTCCTCCACTTGATGCTTCGCACCTCATATAAGGAGTATGTTGAAAACAGGCCACACTATGCCCCTGTGTAGTATGGTGTACTTAGTAATCCTGTCAGTACTCTAACTTTCATTTATCGGACATTACTTAGAGTATGGCATAAATGATTTAATGCTATGTTTTCATTAAAGACAATTTCACCGACCATACTACAATTACAACTATTGTTTGAATGAATGGCGTAATATCCATAATATTTTGCACAGAAACTGATTAAAAAGAATATTGTTCGAAAAAATATGTATGAATACAATTGCATTAATTATAAAAAAAACTGCTGACGAATAAATAGTTTATCTTTACCAGTATTAACTTATATATTTTACTTGTTTTATTTCAGGACAAGTAAATGACAGAACCAAACAGGTATACTATGTTTCATTAATTTACCAATTGCCTATTTAATAAGTTTATTTATTATAAATATAGTGGCTTATGTAATGATAATTGTAATTAAACTTTTTGCTAGCCTAATTATATCCACCGTAAAGTGGGGGGAGGTTTACTGGAAGCACCTTGTCCGTAGACGCAATTTTTGTCCGGGCTGTTTCTCAGTAACTCCTTCTTAGAATTTCGCGAAACTTGCTAGGAAGTATCAATGGACATGCGATACTTTCATGACGTTCCGGTTCGATAATTGTCCACTGAGTTATGGCCCTTTGTATTTCTAATATATATAATACGAAATCTTGTCCAGGCTATTTCTCTAAAACTTCTTATTAGAATTTAGCGAAACTTGCTAAGAAGTATCAATATCAAGTTGAGATGTGCATACCCTCATGACGTTCCTGTTCAATAATTTTCAACTGAGTTGTGGCCCTTTGTATTTTTAATGCATTCTTGTACTGGCTATTTCTCTAAAACCCGTGAAACTTGCTACCAAGCATCAGTATCAAGTGGAGATGCGCCTGTTATCGTATCGTTTCAGTTCGATAATTTTCCATAGCTGAGCCCTTTGTATTTTAATGCATTTCATACTTGGTAGTCAAATAGAAAATTCTTGTCCGGGCTTTTTCTCTATAATATATGTCAATGTATCTTATAGGAACAAAGTCTTGTATGTTTACCAACCCACCAAGTTGCCAGCGGGTGTATTTGTCCGCCTCCGGCGACAGTTTTAGTTAATTTCGAGTTTAATTAAGTAATATATAGAGTCGCGCCTGGAATTTACCAACTATTCTTAAACTTGAGCTCAAGTACTGAAAATTCGTTGACAAATATTTCCATGACTTTCAAAGATAAACAATCGTAAGAAGTTGCTATTTATTAGTATGCATCAGATTTATACATAGCACTTGTTATAAACGTTTATTCTTTAAACTTATAGAAATATTTGTGATTGAAATTTGCCTACTTGAGCTTAGGTCTAACAATATTCTCAAGAACGGTTGGTGAATTCAAGACCTGGTCTCAGCAAGATGGTGCATTTCAACCACAAGATGGGGCTACACCCATCAAGGTTTTTAATTAACTAACAAGCTGAGACGGACTCGTTTGTTTTGTAGTATGATGTACTTAGTGAACCTGTCAGAATAATTACCATTCTCTAACTTCCAAAAATTAGAGCATGGTATATTTACCAACCATACTACAAGTTTCAAGAGTGTAAAATATTTATATATATATATATATATGTCACAGTAATTAGTTTCGTGTTGGTTTGCCATAAATATTGGATTTATGTTCATCTCCAAGTGAAAATTTTAATTGTTTTCACCAATTTCTCACTGATTAGGAAGTTCTTGATACAATTTAGGCAATATTATTGGCACCAGGTCTGTTATCATTTCAAGACCAACAAATAACCTTTCTTAAAATACTGTACATATTAAAATTCTAAGTCAAATAAAAGTTATTACACACACCATTTTCGTGTGCAGGGCCCTCATTTGGTCATTTCTGCCGCCGTTCCCCACCTGAAAAGTATCTTTTTTCCCCCCAAAAATTGATATTTTTCCCCCTCAGAAATTCGTAAAAAAAAAATCCGATTTTCAAGACGATATGCTCACGATGTCGTGTTTACCGGTTTGAAAAAGACGTTTTGATTATTATTAGACTGGTTTTAGACTGTTTAAGAGTTTTTTATTTGTTGTAAAAATTCCCCCCAGTTACAAAAATTCCCCCTTCTGAGGGCTGCGGGCCCCTTCCCCCAAAGTAGCGTGAGGGCCCTGGTGTGTTTTTACTTTTTGTGAACTAGTATGAACTCATTAACACAAATTTAACCAGTGTACTACATGTATAGATGAAAGATTTATGCTGATAGAACATTCTGATTCATAGCGATACAAATCTCAATTTAGCTAATCATAGCGCCCATTCATGAAACAAATCCAGATCTAGACAATGATTAGTTGTTGAAATAAATGAAAAAGTATGAGACACATATTGGCACGCTGTGTCTGAAATGCAATGTTGGGTGATATTTTACAGGAGGATGCATGTATCCCGGTTCCTGTCCTAAACAAATCTGACCCTCTGAATCTCATGTCTGATGCCATTGCACCACCAGCTCCAGTTGGAGATAAGCCCAATGGTGGCTCACAGCCTGAAACCAGCGGAGATGCCAGCGGGCACGGACAGACAGTGGCCCACCATTATAACCAGTTACAGGAGGCAGGCAGGGAGAGCCGCACGGAGAGCAGAATATTCTACATGAGGAACTTCAATAACTGGATCAAGAGTATCGCGATAAGTATGCACCATATTTCATAGCACTGTTGAATATAATAATTCAGAAATGTTCAGCAATTTATTATAAGGCAAAAAAAACCACTAAAAATGTGTGTTGTTTCTGGAAACATACGGTACCCCATATAAAACAGGATTGGTATGCCTGTTAATATTTTGTTTAGTTTGTACAGAATTTCTGATTCTCATATTAACTTGTGAATATATTTTCTACTCTTGCTAACGTGGCAAAAACGGAAGGTTGGTCAGGTTACCAAATAATACAACCGTATTTCTTGATAAAGACCTGGTTTTACTATGAATAGTTGACCCACATGGTTAATGTGTTGCATCAAATATATATGACGATTCTCAAATTATAAACTAGCCTTTGCTCTAGATTCTGCAAAAGACTTAAGGGTTGGTGAGCTGTAAAGATTTAAAAGTGTCAATATTAAGATCGCTACATATCAAGACATTATTCATTCTTGATTGCCAGAGTATCACAGTGGTCCCCTTTGTTTATCCTCCGGCACTACCTGGCCATTATCTTGGAACGAGGTGAGACTTTCGGACCAATATAATGCATCCATTTCACGATTAACAAATAAATGATAATTAGTGATGGACAATCGGTTGATGTAACCAATCAATCATTGGTTATAATCGGTTAGTCGGTATGAAATATAACATTTGTATGTTAATCTAAGTTTGAGGCCTTGAACTTAAACTAGTTTCTGATTAAGTATGTGTTCTTTCCCAGGGCTTTTTTTCATAATTTTGGGAACATGACCCGTACCCCTGGAATTGGAGATTTTAGCGTGATTTTTCATAAAATTGGGAATTTTAGCGCGATTTTTAATAAAATTCGGAAAAATATAAAGTAAAGTATTCCTTTCATAATTATATCTTTTAATACTGTTTTTTTGTACACCAAGATAAGCAGAAGCATTTATTTAAGCTTTTGAACCCCAATCATTGGATTGGCATACTTAAAAAACAATTATAATTATTTATTTTTTTAAATTGGGAATTTTTTCCTCAAAATTGGGAAAAAAAGATATGTTTTGCCATTGGGAATATGACCAAATAACGGCTATAAAAACGGCCAAAAAAACCCCTGTTTCCTATCTTGTTTCTTATGCCATTGTCATTTTAAACAGCAAAATAATTCTAATTGATATAAATGTGTTTATTTATGTAGGTATATGCTCATTTTATCAAGTGTATGATAATTTCCTTACTGTTGTCTCCTGGACAATCATGTTTATTTCTATTTTGAGATTAATTAAAGTGCGTTTTTATATGTAACCAATGATCGATTATCAGGAATCAAAATGGGATGCGAGGTAGTACTGTTTTTTACGGACCAGTGGACCTTAAGGGGTACTGGTCCGTGTCAATCAGTACTGGTCCGTATAATAAATATCCATAAAATCAGAACAAAAATCATTCTAACATATATAAAGCCATTTTATTATACAATTCACCATTCGTGTATATTATCTACTTGACTAGAAAACAGTCTAGGAAGTGACCGACGAAAATGTGTGACATTCAGAAACACGTGTCGTGTTACTTTGTCACTCGCGACCACTGGTGTAAATCGACTATTTTCTCTGATAAAACATACTAAAACACGCAGAGGTAACCTCAGTAAGGTTCACAATCGTCCTACATTGTCTTTTATTTGCATTTAGACACGAAAAAGTAAAAATCTCTTACATGCTAAATTGCTAAGCCTTTGACCGCACACATACCTATGAAAACAAATGGGCGCCACCATTTTGATTTGCCGTCATTTATAAGATGTGTAGTGATTGGTTCACAGCCAGCGTTTCCTGCCAATCACAAGTGATCACTTCCTAGACTGTTTTCTAGTCAAGTACGAGAGCCGTGTCTCCCAAATTTATTATTTTCTGTCACCCTTTAAACATCTCAGTGAACGAAATGGATTTTCAGATGCTTTTGTCCTTTTGTTGTATGTATGCAAGGTGTGTATTAACTATTTGACGATGTTGGGTAGACTACAGCAGATTACAGCACTCGCAAATACGGACTAGTGCACCTGTATGTGTACTCGCCCGTACCTCGTCCAGCTCGCATTTGCGAGCGGGCGAGCGCCCATATCGTTTCCTGGATTATAGGCTCATTATAATCGATCATCATAATTGGATGCCTAACTAACCGCTAAATAAGTTGTATATCAGTGAAACAGACATTTTTGGTGGTAAATAAATATCCATTACTTTTCAAAATGGGTTGAGGAATAAAAATTTCATGTGCGAAAGCTGTTTTTGATGGGTCATTTTCAATGCAAAATGCTGCTGCATGAAAAATTTGAAAAAACTTTTTTTTTTAGAATTTCTATCCAAAAATGTTTTTAAATTGTTGGATATTAGTTAATTAATATACCCTGAAAGTTTTATAGCAAAATATGAAGGCTTACTGTTATTTGAAATTTCTTAATTTTCTGCTGTCCCACCAGCAAGGAATTTACATGGGAAAAGGCCCATCAAAAAACATTTTGGCTGTAAAACATTTATTTCTCAACCGACTTTCAAAAGTAAAGTATTTTTATTTACCACTAAAAAAGGCTGTTCTGTTGATATATAACTGATGTACGTATTATTCAAATTGCTCAAGTTACTGCAGAAAAACCTTTGGCTGAAACAAGCACACCAAAACAATAACATCTAACATGTGTAATTAATGATGTTAATGTTGATAATTTCGAAATATCAATAAAAACTTAAATTGTATAATTATGACCATAAAATCTGCTCTGAAATATCTTCTGCGCATGCCCACACCGATTTTTTGTCAAGTTTAATTAAAGGTACAAATGGAGGACTGTTAAACTCATGAGTTGTGAGTATATGCAATATTTGTTATGAGTGTTTGTTTAATAGGGCAATATGAAAAAATGCGACATATTGATATATTTCTATAGTGTAATCTTTATTAATTTTACATCGATTATGAAATCCCACTAGATGGCGTGGATGACAGAGAGTAGTAGCATGGTCTTGATGTAGGAGGAAACCGGAGAACTCTCAATGGTCCGACATCTTAACCTTTCACAACGTTGAGACGGGGAATCAAACTGGAGTTGCAATGGAATTTGGTAAGAAGTGAGAACGCTATTGACTGCTACCCAGACAGCCATAATATCTACGTAGGCTTCTCTGCTAAAACCAAATAAAATATAAGGATTTAAAATGTTGCACATATTGGATGATGATACATCTTTATTTTATATTGTAGGTGAGACATTACAGAGGTTGAAGAAGGAGAGGGGACATGACAGGGACATAGCTGTGTTGGATTTGTGCTCTGGAAAAGGCGGGGACCTTCTCAAGTGGAAGAAAGGGGACATCAAGAAGCTTGTATGCTCTGGTGAGGATTGATGATTTAACACAAAACAGAAGTGTTTTAAGATAATGAAAAGTGCAAAACTATTTCTGCTAAACTATTTCTGCTTATGTGGTTGAATTTGTCAGCCCTTTGCCTTGGTAGTGAGGGTTCTGATACTATCTATACATAACCATTTCACTACTTCTATGCTCATTAACATTTTGTGTGTTTCTTTTGCCAAATATGTTTTAATTTGACCTTAAAAAATATTATATTTGCATCCATGTTGTTATCTTCGATGCAATGGACCTAAACACTGCAGATAATAGGGTGAAACTTTTATGTATGTCAGGGTTCCGGAAATATGGTTGCCCGACGCCCCGAGCAAGTGGATTTTGGGTGCGGGCAAGTGACCTTCGCAAATCTGGTTGCCCGCCACTTACACGACAGATATTTCCATTTCAGAACAAATCAAGTGGCAAACTAGCAATATCAGAATATCATTTTGATAACTGAATAAAACTGGCCGCTGTTTTTCGCCGCTAGCGGTTGTTAATAAGATCAAACAACTTCCGGGTCAATCAACAATCTCGCCCCAGGCAGCTAAATTTGTGGCATTATTGCAATAAACAACTAATTAACCCACAAGCGCATTTCACACCGTTTGAAAACAACTTAACCTGACACGACCGTCAAACGTGTGTCCATTGGCCAATGAAATCGCGGCAATTATGTCTGTGACCTTCCAACCATAAACATAGCTACTTTCAGAAATTGTTTCCAAATAATCTCTGAACGTCATTTGGACCTTCCAACAATCAAATCAGAAAACTCTTTCTTAATTTGCAAATTTAATGTGTCAAAATAATGATTGACATACCCACGTGACGTTATGATTTTGTTTAGATAATTTTGCCGAAGATTTTTTCGTAACGAAAATACATTTCTTTTACTCGAAGCACTCGTTTATCAATGCGCTTTTATGAGGTGTTTGGTGTATTTCATTGATACAGTCTGTAATTACGTATATGCGAGTGCATACTACACAAATAAGTTGCATAACTTAGCGATATGCGCATATCATGGGTTTTCGCGATTTCAGACCAATCACGGAACCTTTTTCTCAAGTTCTGAACTTTCGCTTTTGATAAATAAGGTTACTGCTACTACTTCTTAAACAATTCCTAGGGAACCCTAGTAAGGGAACCCCTATTCATGCCTCTTGCTTTCATCTAGTTCCTTTTAGTTAAAATACAAAGACGTAGGAACGTTACCATGGTTGCAGAAATTGGGGGCCAAGTGAATATTTTTAATAACGTTTTTGTCTTGTTTCTTTGCTTGTCGCACATTTAAATGAATTCAATAGCTTTTTTTTCCTGTCAACTGGTTAATTGTACACACTGACATTAAAAATTCCATACACTAGCTGCCAATCTTTTTTTTTGGATGGTCATCAAAAATGATGGGGGGTTGTGTGTGTTGTGATTCGGGTGGGGTGGGAGGGCGGAATAAAATGAGTTTGTATACTGTCTCATCATTTTATGATTTAAGAAACACAAAGATGTAATAGACACAAAAGAAGAAAATGCAACCATTTGATTTTTTTTATGAATAAATACAATGTATTAACTAATTCATAAAATACACTCTCCCTTCCTTTTCTAAGTACCGGTATAATGGTCCAAATTATGCGGTGGTCCGTCCCAATTAACACGAATAATGGTACACCGCCAATTTTTGGGGCAATTAAGTGTTCTTAAATGTGGGGCAAGTGACATTATGGGCAGGGCAAGTGACTTTTGAAAATCCACTTTCCCTGGGCACGGCAATTGGATTTTCAAAATATTTCCAGAACCCTGTATGTAAATAATAACATAGATGTGTGTGTGTCGCACCGATTTGGGCTCGAATGTTTAAGATCAAGGTCATGCAATTTACATACCGCATCCGTGGCTCCTACATTACTTGAGATAATGGAGAAATTAAACTAGGAATTGAATAATGGAGGAAGTCAGCTGTGTATGTGTAAGGGCTATTCCATTAAAATATACACGGGACCCCAGGAAGGCACTAAATTGAACACCCACCCATAGATTCAAAATTGAGTTTAAAGAAGCAAATTTCATAGAAATAGGGTTCACACATCGATGTTTATGAAATTGCGTTTCTGGTGTCGGGGGTATGTTTTAATTGAATAGCCCTAATCAGTAGACTGTGTGTCACAGCAAATTATGAGTCGAGGGTTTTTTTTCGGAAAAAGGGGAAAAGGCCCAGGCTCTTCAATAGGGGGGGGGAAAATGCGCGATTTTCGAGTTAAAGGGGAAAATATATGTGATTTCGATATATAGGGGAATAGTGTATTTAGACAGAAATTGAAGATTTGGGTGTGCAAATATGCAAAAGAGGTACATTTGAAATAATGTTAAGCTAAACAAATTCTCAGACAAAGAGGGGAAAAAAGTAATCGGTTTTGCGAGGGGAAGGGGCTGAATATCGGCCCCTGATTATGAAAGGAAAAAAGCCCTAGGCTGGAGTCATGAAATTTTAATGTCCATTACAGTCATAGATTGGAAAGTTTTGAGGGAAAAGAAAATTGCTTGCATATCCGGTATGCATGTCTGGACAATCAGTTGTAGGCAATTGGCTATTTGAATTATGGGAATTATGGGAAATACATGATACACTGCTTTTAATATCTGGGGAAGTGCATCACTAGGCAGTTTTACTAACAAAATTATAGCTGTTCTTGGAAAGCTCCGTTTCTTGTTATATTCACTTGATTCATTTTTTGTGGTTGTAGATATTGCTGCTACATCCGTGGAACAATCTGAAGGCAGATACAAGGAAATGATGGACAGGGAACGATACAAAGATCGAGTCTTCTCTGCAGAGTTTATAACTGCAGACTGCTCCAAGGTAAACCAATAGTTCTGGCTATTGCAGACTGGTAATGCCAGAGTTTATAACTGCAGACTGCTTCAAGGTAAACCAATGGTTCTGGCTATTGTAGACTGGTAATGCCAGAGTTTATAACTGCAGACTGCTTCAAGGTAAACCAATGGTTCTGGCAATTGCAGACTGGTATTAATGACAAATACACATGGGAAACAAGAAGTATCGATTGTGTGTATTAAGAAATAGGATAACTACCCTAATTGATGCCGTCAGTAATTTATTCCATTGTCCATTTCATGCAGATTTAATATATATTGGACAGTGCCATTTTGATGTAAAAAAAATCATTTTGTGGCTTTCGGGTTAAATATTAAATGCAATTAAAATTGTTGTTACTAGTTCAGGAAGAGCAATATATGTTTGTTTTCTAGAATCTTTATTTTACAGTTGTCACAATTACACAAACGAGGGTCTACTCGGCGGGTTGCTGGAATTACTTTCGACGAAATATAGGTCACGTCCGGTCTCTGCTGTGACAAGCGTGTCTTGCTTCTTTCTAACAGGATTTTCACCAGAATGTTTATTAAAATCATTTGCAGAATTTCGAGTCACTACTGTGACCTACTTTCTACAAAATATCGATCAAACCCGGCTTTCACTAAGTCATGCATCCCCACTGTTAATGACATTATCGGTAATAAAGATTAAGGGGCCTAAAATCAATCAACTGGAACACAGCGATGACATGTGCAACTAAGTTTCGTACTGATAAATTAAATTTGGGAATGACAGAGTCGGTCAAGTTAAAAATCTGGACTTCATAATAGGGCTCGACATAAGTTTTAATGGACAGCAAATACTTCTATATTTACTTTCTGAATTAATTTGTTTCCAGAGTCGATTGAAGGATATGTACAAGGATTCAAACACAAAGTTTGACATTTGCAGCTGCCAGTTCTCATTCCACTATTGCTTCGAGAGTTACGCCCAGGTGGAGACAATGCTGCAGAATGCTGTTGAGTGTTTAAAATTGGGAGGCTACTTCATAGGCACCACTCCAAACTCACAGGAACTTGTGTGCGTATTCGTGTTTTTAAACTTGTTTAATTTCGCAATCGTTACAATGGAACATAGGTATTTTTAAAATAATCTTGTCCTGTTTTAATAGGAGATCTGCTTAATACATGTTGGACACGTGTTCAGTTGATTAGGAAGTATAGCACAAGAGTCGCACACTGGAATCGGTTAAAGACCACACAGCTTCTAAAATATCTATATACCTTCCACAGTTGTAATGAAAATACACAGTTTTCTTGTCTAGGTTTTACATTGTACATGTAAATATGTCTATTTCGGATTTATACACTGGATGAATATTTTACTGTCCAGTAAAAGAGAACAAAATATATTTTAAGAAAACTTAATTCTTTTTTAATACTATAAATGTACTAATATATATGTATATGCTTTCTAGAAAGCTTTGAAGTAAATCTGATGTGTTTTGTTAATAGCCAGTTGTGTTTTGTTAATAGCCGGTAAGCAGGTGATTTACCCTCCTGCTTTGGTTAGCTGACTGGCTACATTTAGCAGTCCCTAATATAACAACAAGAAAGGAAGAACTACATGTATTCATTATGATGTGTTTTTGTCACAGCACGGATTTCATTAATAGCTGGTAGGTGGGTGATGTACCCTCCTACTTTGGTTAGCTGACTGGCTACATTTAGCAGTCCCTGATATAACAACAAGAAAGGAAGAACTACATGTATACATTAACCACCAACTTTTGAAACTTTGCCAGTGCCTCAGAAACAAAGGAAAAGTCTTGCTGGGGTTCTTGGACTTCTGTTCTCATACTTTACCAACTGCAATATGTCTTGGTTATATAAAAGTGATATTTTCATTTTCACATTTTTACAGGAGAAGACTACGAGATTCCGATGACATGTCGTTTGGGAATGAAGTATACAGGGTGACGTTTGAGTTGGACGGCAAAGACAATATTCCACTGTTTGGGGCCAAATATAACTTCCACCTGGAAGGCGTGGTAGATTGTCCAGAATTCCTTGTATTCTTTCCTGTACTAGAGAAGTAAGAGATCTTTAAAGCTGATTATTGGCATTGCTTTAAACCAACTAATACAGTGGTTAATGGATACTGTCAATTCTTATATGCCCATAGGGACGTATTATGTTGTGGCATTGTCCGACCTTCTGTCTGTCCGTTATCTTTTACCTGACAACTGATTGTGTAAGTAACTTTAAAAGTATATGGTGAAACTTTGTAGACATCTTCAGCATGATCCAATGAATACATCTGATAAAGGCTCTGGTTCACATTTTTGAACTATTCCCCTTTGACAAGAGGATTAACCTGGAACTTAACTTTGCATTTTACAAGTGAGTGTGGCTTACTACATTTCAAAGTATTAAGTGTACAACAAGGAAACTTCAGACAAACATCCTGAAGTGTTTTGAAGTCCTTATACATGTTACAAATGATTTTGGTTGATATTCTTTCAGAATGGCAGAGAAGCATGGCATGAAGTTGGTCTTCAAGAAGCCATTTGCAGACTTCTTCAATGATAGTGTTGAGGACAGGGATCACAAGGGTCTGCTCGGCAGGATGCAGGCATTGGAGGTATATTAACTGTTGTGGTCGATTATAGGGAAGTCCTTCACAAGATGGTAGGCATGTAGTTACAAACAAGTGGATGAGAGTGGGTGAAAAACAAAACACGCATACCCTCAAGTGAAGGATTTCATTATAATCGAACCCAGCAGTAAAATTATCTGTTTGTTACATTTTAAATATGGTTTTGACTACTATTTCTGCTATGTTGAACGTTCTCGGCTCTCTGAAAGCAATTCTTGATATAAACCTAAATGTTTGATGAGTTCATTGTAGTAAAAACAATTAATGTACATAAAAGAAATGACCTCGATAGTATTTGACATCTGCTACCCGGCTGGTGTTTCTTAAAGAAATTAATCTGCATGATAATGGCAAAATTACACGAAAAAACGTTTAACAAAACTACAAAGGTGTCCATGTTATGTAATAGTGTATATGTGTTGATTTAAAGTACAATTTTTTTTCACGTTTTTTTTAAATACCTGTGATTGAATATGTGTTAAATGAATTACGAAGTGGTTACTCTTAATTCAACGCTGTAGTTGTGGGGTTTGGCCTGGCTGGTTAAAGCTGTTTATATTGTGTCTATAGAGATTGGATTCTCACAATATTTGTTATTTAAGTTAAATATATACCTCGTTGTCAGTAGGTTTAGAAATGGTGTACGTCTGTTGTAAAACTTCCCTGGTGATGGGGGATAGGGACTTTAAGCAGAACAAGTGTCTTGAAAACTTTAATTATAGACGGACCTTTTTTTTTACCTAAGCCAATTAAAAATAGATTGCTATTAAAATTGTGAATTTTGCTCGAACATTGACATGTCTTAATGTATATTTGTGCAGACATATCCCCCAGAAGAAGGGGCCAAGTTGATGGGTCTGCCTGACAGTGATTATGAAAAAGCCAAGTCATTTTTGGAAGAGTTACAAAAATCTGAATCGGAAGAAGACCGTCGACACAGAAGGAGACCATTGTCCTTTGTAAGTTGTCCCCGTTTATGGTAGCTGCCAGCACAATATTAGAAATGCAGTTTGTATAATGTTTGTGCATTCTTTTGTTCGCTATTTTTGAATATTTTACTGTAATGTCACAATGATTTGGTTAGGTAAGCCTGCCATAAAATATAATTTTTAGTATGGAAAATGAGAGATATCTGTTCCGCTAAGAATACCATATTAAGCAACTTTGTTACACCCCCGCTTTCACAAAGTGAAGTGGGGGTTTGTGAAGTGGGGGCTCCCACTTTCATTCTTGCATTCCTCAAACAATTTTGAATGGGTTGTTCCCAAACTTCATATACACAACTGTCAACCCAATGTCCCTCTACGTCACTCATTGTTGATTTCCTAATTTATTACAGAATTATGGCCCTTTGTTTGACTTGGAATTTGAGCATTGGTATTCATCACCTTCAGTGATAGTTCTAGTCAATCTTGAAATTTTTAAAATATTATGCATCCTGAATTCATCATACTCTCCCCCTGTAAAACCATATTTGCATGTTTAAAGGAAATAAACATCTTTATTTATTTTACAGGGAACACTATCCAAGGCTGAGTGGGAATCTGTCAGTAAGTATATAATATTTTCGTCGGTAAGACACAACACGAACAGAATAATTCTTTAAATATATGATTCTCAAAACTTTTACAATTTGTCTATTATGCTTTATTAATAGTATGGTCTTAATTTAGAATTGTATCTGACGTATATTTATCACATGTACCAGTAGCTGTTTTGAAAATGGTAGACATTTTGATTTTCGCTCTGTATATTTTGAGCTTGATAATATTTAGATGTGTCTATATTTAAAGGCAATTTTCACCCTTCCCTAAATGGAGGGATGACGATCTTGAAGTATTTATTAGGCATTTAAAGTAGCACCTTCATTTATTAATCCAGTATCATTTTGACTTGAAACCTGCTTTCATATTTCATAGAAATAAATAAAAAATAACAACATTTGGAGTTTTCATGTAATTCTACCAGAGACTTATAAAACAAATATTAATGGTGCATTATTTTCACCTATTAGTATTAAATATGAGGAAAAAATATTTTGCTTTGAACTTTTCAAATAATTTTTTTTTCTTTTTTTTTTCCAAATAATTATTATGATTTGCAAATTATATAATTTGTGCGAAAGAACTTAATGGGACACCACAAGTTTTGATATAATCTATATTGCCATGCGTCCCTTTAAGAGAATTTTTTGTATCAAGCTATATAAATTCACCTGTATTTCAGCCATCTACTGCATGTTCATGTTCCAAAAAGTGAAAGACGTGGAGACAGGGGAGGAGTGGAAGAGTTCCGCAACACCGTCAGACTCATCAAGAAAGCGCCCGCACCACGAGGCGTCGGAGACGGAACCACCTAAAGTGCTCAAACATTCCTAGTATATACCTGTACAACAACAGGAGGGATCACCGACTTGTAACTGCTACTGCCTTTGTAGCAATAAACTGTGAGGTGGCACAGTAAACACATGCATGGCAGTCATGCAGCAAGTTCTGTAATGACTTTGTGCCAATTGGCAGCAATGTTACTTTGCTATGACATTGTTTAGATGTTGCTGTGCTATAAAATTGTTTAGATGGACCATGGTATGGACCATGGTATGGAATATTTTCTGTTCAACAGAGGTATACTATGGTAGTGACCTCAATAATTATGGTAAACTTGCGTAATTACAAAAGTGCTAATAAGTTTTTTATGTGCGATATATTAGCGTTTGTCAGCAACTGTTTAATAGTTTTAGGAAATCGTTGCTTAAGAAATGGATGGCAGAAGTTGGAATATTTTTTGTTCAACAGAGGTATACTAAGGTAGTGACCTCAATAATTAAGTATGGTAAATTTGTGTAATTACCAAAATGCTAATAATTTTTTAGTGTACGATATATTAGCGTTTGTCAACAACTGTTTAATAGTTTTAGGAAATTGTTGCTTAAGAACTTGATGGCAGAAGTTGGAATATTTTCTGTCCACAGAGGTATACTTTGGTAGTGACCTTAATAATTAAGTATGGTAAACTTGTGTAATTACAAAAATGCTAATAAGTTTTTTTGTGTGCGATATATTAGCGTTTGTCAACAACTGTTTAATAGTTTTAGGAAATTGGTGTTTAAGAAATTGATGGCAGAAGTTTATGGTGTATATTAAAGACTGAGCCTCAAGGTTAATTGAATGGTTGAAAAATACCTTTATTCACAGTAAACTATAAAATATCAAGGTATGACAATGAACTGGTTTATATATACCCGTACATGAACTTAAATGTTGTACACATAATAACAGTACAGTACTTGTTATATATAAAAAAAATTATACCTGGACCATGTAGTGGAGGGGGCTAACTTATAGCTGCCCTTGTTCATCCATTCTCGACTTATGTGTCCAGTAGATTATAAGAAAGTGAAGTGGAGATGCACATGTGTTGACGTTCTCGGTGGATTATTGCATATACAGTATTTTACAATTTGGGTCTATTTCAAATTTTGAACTTGAATATGTTGTATTTGTACCTCTGCTAGCCGGAGAAAATTTGTATATTATAAATCTCTTTCAATTCTCTGATATTTGTGTTTATTCATCTCATCTCCCTCTGAGGTTGCTTTTCCAATATAACCTAATAAGATATGTTAATGGGATGGGATGCAAAACTTCATTTTATTTTCATGCTCACAAAGAAGTATATTGTAATCACACTGTCTGTCCGTCTGTTGGAAACAATCATGTTTAGTCCGTAACTTTGAAGGTACGGAAGAGAACTTCATGAAACTTCACATAAATGTTTATCACAATTAGAATGTGTTGAAGGCAAAAATCATGTCCGGACCTCGAGTTTGAAAGTCACACTCTGAGGTTAAGGTCAAATGAATGAATATTACTCTGGAAGTACTGGAGGGATTTTGATCATATTACACGCATTCTTTAGCAGGATCAGATGTTGTGTTGTGCACATAGTTTTAACCCTTAAACCGCTACATATATATAATGGACTGTTCTGTCTTTAAATTGAGACCATTCCATTTATATGACAAAGGGGTGTTTTGGGGAAAATGACTGATCAGCAGCCGGACATTGTAAACCCTGATCAGCCTTCAAGTTACTCGCAGCTTGAAGGCTGATCTGGGTTTACAATGGACGCAAAGGCTATTATAGTCGTGCTTAGCAGGTTAGGGGTTAACAATATAGGAATTCCAATAAGAAAATCTTTTCGAGAGCATTTGTCACTTACTGGTGACATTCCTGGTTGTTTTATGTAAATTTCAGGTATGATGGATGACATATGAGGAAACAGGTGTGCAAGTTTGGCCACATTTTCAAATATTCTTGTGAATTTGGTTGTATGCTTCCATAAATCTTGTGTTTTCGTTTATCTAATTATTTAAATCCGTTTCCAAAAGGCAGATTCTCCAACTGAAATAAGATGACCTTTGACTGTAAGTTATGACCTTGGCCTTTTCATGCATAACTGATTTGAGTATTCAACACCTTCTGGTTATTTTCTTTTTTCCGAAGTCCGTGAGCACAATCATATCCTATATATGCATAATTATACCCCCGTCAACGAAGTTAAAGCAGACATCCTGGTTCAAGCTTGCCTGTCTAGGCATCCAGTCGTTCGTCTCTAGACTAAAATCTTGTGATTTAACTCTTCATTCATTTTCAATGGATTATTTTTACTAATATGTGGCACGCTGACCAAGAATGATGTAAAGAAAAATATTTTTGATTTAATCATTTTTAGCAGAGCTTATATATGGGTTGACGAGTTGTCCGTCCGTTAACTTTTGCCTTGTGAACACTGTAGGGCCTTCGTTATTAATCGAATGTTTACGAAACGTTGCCAGTGTTTTTATATCGATGATAGCTCAGGCAAGTTTGAAAACCAGCCAGATCAGATTAATTTCACCGGAGTTATGGCCCTTGTTTTGCTGAAATAAGCCTTGTTAACACTAGCACCTTCATTTATTATTTGATCTTTATCAATCTTGCACAGATTGTTAATATCAATGAAAGCTCGGACAAGTTCTGAAACCAGCTAAATTGGGTCAGTAACACCAGAGTTATGGCCCTTGTTTTGCTGAAAAATGCCATATTAAGCCTTGTGACTTGGGGTGGGGGTGTGCCCACCCACACCACACCCACTCCCTCATATATCACCTCTTGTGACCCCCGGGGTGGGTCCAATTCTGGACTAAGGGGCATATAGTTATCGCACCTTCCATCTGTCTGTCTGTCTGTCTGTCTGTCCGGATTCCATCCGTCATTCCGCAGTTCGTGTCCGGACTGTACCTTCAAAATCCCTGCATGGATTTTTGATTAACTTGGCACAAGTGATCACCATAACAAGACGATGTGTCGCGCGCAAAACCCAGTTCCGTACCTCAAAGGTCAAGGTCACACTTGAAGTTCATAGGTCAAAAACAGGTACGCAATTTTGTGTCCGGACCGTCACGTCACAACCCCTGCAGGGATTTTTAAATAACTTGGCACAAGTGATCACCATAACAAGATGTGTCGCGCGCAAAACCCAGGTCCGTACCTCAAAGGTCAAGGTCACACTTGCAGTTCATAGGTAAAAAGCAGGTACACATTTTTGTGTCCGGACCGTAACGTCACAACCCCTAAAGGGATTTTTAAATTACCTGGCACAAATGATCACCTTAACAAGACGATTTATCGTGTGCAAAACCCAGGTCCGTACGTCAAAGGTCAAGGTCTCACTTGCTGTTCATAGGTCAAAAACAGGTACGCAATTTCGTGTCCGGACCGTAACGTCACAACCCCTGCAGGGATTTTTAAATAACGGCACAAGTGATCATCATAACAAGACCCAGGTCTTCAAGGTCAAGGTCACACTTGGAGGTCAAAAGTCAAATTGTGTCCGGTCAACAACTCTGGCATTCATGGACGGATTTTCAAATAACTTGGCACAACAAATAACTTGGCACAACTGCCCCGTGTGGTTCCCGGGGGCCCCCCATTTGGTCACGTGGCAAAGAATAGGGCCACTGCAGATCCCTTTGGAGGGGTAGGCAGAGGGGTAGAATCCCCCCAAATTCATGTTCATTTTATCATTTTTTGTTCATGTTCATTAAAGGTCTTCATCATGATCCCTGCATTGTTTCAGGTGCTATCTCGCTCGCATCAAAAGAGCAGTGGCAGAAAAACAATAAACGTGGCTCCAGCGTAAATGGAGTTTCTACGATAAAATTTGCAGCAACTCTGCAGTTCAGGGTGAGAAGGTTCTAGGCCCATTTTCCATATTTTATCTCGATGTACATGGAAGATGAGCCTGGCATGTTCATGCCTGTTAGGCGCCATATAACCTTTTCATGTGTTGGTGCGCCTTAAAACCCAATTCAGTCAATACAAGTGCTCACCACAAGACGATGTGTCGCGCACAAAATCCAGGTCTGTGGCCCCAAGGTCAAGGTCACACTTAGAGGTCAAAGGTCAAATTGTGTCCGGTAAATAACTTTTGCATGCCTTGACGGATTTTCAAATAACTTGGCACAAGTGCTCACCACAACCAAACGACGTGTCGTGCACAAAATCCAGGTCCATGGCTCCAAGGTCAAGGTCATACATGGAGTTCAAAGGACACTTCGGGGGCATTTATCACTTAAGTGATATTTCTTGTTTTGGAGAAAAGAAGTGTTTTTCCTATATACTTCTATGTAAAAATGATTTTTTTTTACCAATTCAGGGGCCATTATTTTGTCAAAATAAAAGGAAGAGTTATGGGGATTGTTGGATAAGGTGCAGAATTTGATGGGAAACATTAGTATAAAGTGTTAATGCAATAGCTTGAGTAGTTTAGTTATAAATCTATTGCATTGCAAAAACACTTTAAGGTAAAGACAAAATAATGAAAGGGCCATAACTTTGTCAAAATGCAAGGATGAGTTATGGGGATTGTTGGGTAAGGTGCAGAATTTGATGGGAAACATTAGTATAACGTTTTAATGCAATAGCTTCAGTAGTATTGAAGTTATAAATCTATTGCACAAAAACTTTAAGGTGAAGCTGGGGACGCCGAAGCCGTGGCGAGTAGGACAACTAATTTGATACTGCCATATTTGAAAAACAATCCTTCTATCCCCATCCCACCCCACCCCACCATGGACACCATAAAGCAGGCAGAGTGATACAGGCCCACTTGGACCTCTTGTTACATAACCCTTTGACTTTTTAACTTACATCATAAACAAAATTATGTACAAAAAATCCTCCTGTTTTTAACTCATTCATTGTTAGGTGGATTAACCCACCAAATAATGGCAATATTACACTACAAGCTCATTTATCAAAATAAGATCCAGGTGTTTAGGTCCATTGTCTTGTGTTACGATTAAAATATCCACGACTGAATATGCGTAAAATGAATTGTGAGTTGGTATTAATTCAACTCTCCGGTTTTGGGGGGTTTGGTCTAGCTGGTTAAAGCCATTTATATTGGGTCTGTCGAGTTTGGAGTCTCAAAAATACATCAGGTTTAGAAACGGTGTACATATGTTGTAAAATTTGCCTGTTGATGGCGGGATAGGGACTTTAATATTTGGCATGCTATGTAAGATGTGAAAACGATAGAGAAATAAATGTTTTTTTTGACTATCATTTTTAGCTCGTCACAAAAAAGGTAAGCTATTCTACTCACCCCGGCGTCGGTGTTACTGTTAACCTTTTTATGGCAAGTTCATATCTCACAAACCGCCTGCAAGAAGTCAACAACACTTCACAAATATGTATTTAGTATAAAAAAGATAACATGTCATGTGCAGGTCGTGTAACTCTGCAACCTATACTGACAAAGTTATGACCTTTTTTTTACTTTGTCAATTTTGGGGTTAACCTTTTCCAGTAAGCACACATCTCAGAAACTGCTTTGGAGAATTCTATGAAACTTTAGACATGCATTCACTATCGTAAAAGGAAGTTTTACAAACAAGTGCCATAATTTGGTTATGAATTTTACAGAATTATGCCCTTTTCAATTTAGTTGCCCAAAAAATAGACAACACCCTGAACAGTTGAGCAGGCGGTCATCCGACAGCTCTTGTTACAAGAGCTGTGGCCCTTTATATTTTTTGACATTGTATAACATACAGTGGAAATCCTTTTGTGGCTGACTAACCATTAATTTTCCTACAGATTGTTTTGATGTATTTCACATTCGTATATCTCGGGTTGCAATGATTTATTTGCAAGGGCTATTACAACTACATGGTATATAATACAAATGAAGCGATTTCTATTTCTTATGAAATAATATTATAATATTTATTGTTTTAATATGCATTTTCTCAAGTATCCTCGACAAATACACATAAATAAATCTATATATTACATGTATATGGTGATGCTTATATAAAAAGTATGAGCTGCTCCAAACATATACATATGTATATATATATAACTACACTGAGGAATCTGCAATTTCTTGGACCCTCTATTAGACAAAAAGTATTCATCTTTGAATTTATATCCAGTATTTTCTACAATGTTTAGTGTAATAGTCATGAGTTTTTAATTAAATACAGATTTGACACGTACTAAAAACGAGTATTTTAAATCCAACTTTGCGCCTGTAAATCTTGTAATAAAGGGACACATAGCCATCCTGCTTTATTTCCCCCCCCCCCCCAACTCAGCTGTTATAGTGAAAGGTAACTGGATATAAAGGTAATAACTTTAGCCAACATCTAATTTATTCAAATTTTGTAAACTTTTTCCCCTTTTCTCACAATTTATGGCATATTTTAGCCACATATCAATGTTAATGATCAAGATGAATTTACTGTAGGATAAAACAATCTTGTGCAGTTTACATGATTTTCCCCCATTATTTCTCAAAACAAGCGTGAAGCAGTTTTCAGAAAACTACAAAATGTTCAAAAAAAAAATTGTATTTTTGAAAATGGGTCTATGAACACTTGATATTTGATTTGTTTCGATGCGCAAAAATATGTCAAACAGACATGAAGACTGCTGGGTGTCCCTTTAAAAAAATGCATATTTGCATTGTAATCATCAAACACTTATTCTAGGTACTACTGTTTCTGTATCAGTGTTTTTTTTATGCCTAATTTGGGGCCGTTATTCGGCCTCCTTCACAATGCCAAAAAGTATACTTTTTTCACAATTATATCAAAAAAAATCACAATCTGAAAAAATTTAGGGTAAATACAGACCAATAAGGATACTAGTCTTAATATACGCTGGTGTTAAAACTAGTCTGTATTTACCAAAAACAAAACTTAAAACCAAGGGATATTAAACTGTGAAATTAAAAGTGAAAAAAGTTTCTTTTTCTTCTGTTATAATATTTCACAATTTTCACAATTTCTAGAAAAATGCCGCTATTTTTCACAATGGCACAGGCACAGGCTGCATTCATAAAAACACATAAAAAAAACATTGCTGTATATTTTGTTTTATAATACTTTACAGAAGCAAATTTGCCACTTTTCAATGAGTGATACAAAGCCATGAAGTGAATCCTCATAGTTATCACAGATAAAATCAAAACTAAATTGGTCTCTAATTTTGTTCTCTACATTTATAAATAATAAATAACACTTGTACTTGAAATAATCTAGCATACACTATTTACAATAACGGATACAAAAGCAACAGCCTTACTGGCATTATGGCTAGTACTGAACGTAACTTCTATACCGGCAGGAGTTGATTTATAACAAATGCACTCATAGTTAGATTTATAACAAATGCACTCATAGTTAAATCTGCAGGACACTTTGGATACTTCGAATTCATAAGAGTTGTTTTTCGCAATCTAAAATAAATTTATAAATCTCTCCTATTTGTTGTATGATTAATACTATACTCAGCAAAATAGAAACGTCCCTCTTTTAAGCTGTGATTTGCATAGTGTTGAATTTGTTACACTTTGTACACCAATCTAGATACAATCTCATCATTTTATACTTATCACTCAATCATTCTGATCAATATTAATAATCATCAAAAGCCAGAGTTAGTGTGTTGCTGCTAAAACATGATTTATTCAAATTGCGAAATCACTATATTTTTATTATAAAGGGAGGTAATCTGAAAATATTCGTTCTTGAAAGTTGTATGGCGCAAAAATGAGTGAAAAGATCAGCGTCTTTTCTCTGTTTTTGTGGTGATGAGGTCATTCTCTGTTTATTTCAATATAACAAAACTGTGTTAACTCAAAGTTTTAACCACAAGACCCGGAAATGCTGTTTAAACCAAATAAAGGGGAATGTTTGCCCACAAGTTTGATTCAAAGAAAATTGTTTTCATGACTGTGCTGGCCTTTAACAAAGGTATTGGCATATAAGATTAAATAAAATATAATTTCATTGTGTCTAAATCTATGGGTAAAGTTGGGGACGTTTCTATTTTTGCTCAGTATATGATGCATGTAATGTGTTGTCACCTTTATCCCAACTTGCCAAACAATATTTAAGCGAATTTGACAAGTAAGAATTCATCACTGACAAAAGCTTCTGCTTATAATTTATTAATTGTAGCATTCTTATGTTGCTGATTTGGATCCATTTATGACTTTGGTATCAACATGATTCTCGACATTGCAGTTTTAAATTTCCAAACATCAAAATAGAAAAAAATCTCATTTCACATTTAAATGCAGTGGCATGTAGAGATATTTTGACCACGTGGTGAGA
This sequence comes from Cyrtodaria siliqua, assembly GCA_037043455.1. NCBI lineage: Eukaryota > Metazoa > Mollusca > Bivalvia > Adapedonta > Hiatellidae > Cyrtodaria > Cyrtodaria siliqua. Next base: position 43,809 of record JAWPHD010014398.1, read on the forward strand.
ATCTATACAATGGTTTACAATGTTTTGTACAACATATATATCCACATAAAGTTCACCTTGTAGAAATGCAAATGTATAGTCTTGTCCGAGTTCATTGTCACAATTCATACACTTTCGGGTATTTAAATATACCGTATTTGTCCCTATAAACACGCCGAGCACTAAAATGGGTAGCTTATTAAGAAACATTATGTACCTTTTCCTAGTTGCACCCGATACTGAGCACGACCTTACATCCCAAGGGTCATACAACAGGTACTAAATACTGCCTTATATCTACACCTTGTTTAATACAAAACATCTTAACACTTTAGATAAATGTTTCTATATTTTGACCTAGGCTGACCTAGGATAAAGAGGACGCCCATAAACAAACAACTTGTAAAGTAAACAGGGGTGCTCATAGGAGCAGGGGCGCTTAAAGTGACAAATACGGTAAATACAAAGTTAATCTAGTAGACAGGAAGTAAAGGGGGAGGCTTCTTGGTACGACTTTCTGTTGCAAGTTTCTGACGCATTCGTCGAACTTGGTTCAACAGTCCGATCTCCTGCTCATCAAATGCCCTTCTTCTGGTTTCTATAGAAACTGCAACACAAAATGAAACAAGATGTATATGAAGACATAGGGCATGTCAAAGACATTTGAACTAGATAATAAATGTAAAGTAACACAATTAAATGTGAAATGTAAGGAATGATAAGTATTTATCACAACTTCTGGCCTGTGAGTTTTACAACACAATTTTGACAAGTGAGGCCATCCGCAAAAAATTGTTGGTTTGCTGTGCTCGACCTACTCGCTAAAAAGAGCCCTACCCAAAACTTTTTATTGCAATTCTTTTAAATGTTTTTTTTTGTTTCTTATATTTTAAGAATATTTTTTCTTTTTAATAATTTCTTATGTTTTTTACTGTCTTTGGAAAAAAAAAATTCACCTACCTACCTACCCACCTAAAACTTTTTGGGTCGGAGCACATTCTTTCCGAAATTATGTGTTGTTATAAGTTTGTGTAGTTAAACAGAATCTTAAATTCATGCTTATTCATTGGATCAAATTAAATATTTTTTGGCAAAAATGATCGCTAAGATCCTCTATGTATTGTTTATGCTTGAAAATAAACTTAGTAATATTTAGCTGGTGGTAATTAGTGTTAATATTTTACTTGTAGATGCCAGTGATTCTGTGTCCGTTGTAGTCTCCAGCGACCTCAACAGCTCTGACCTACTTGTGCCCTCTAGGTACGACTGACCCAATCTGGACTCTGTAAATAACACAGTTTGTATAGGAGGTTAACACAGTTTGTATAGGAGGTTAAAATCATGTTAACGGACTGGAGGTGATCTGGAAGTTGTGGTTGTCAATCCAAAAACCATCATGTGCTTCAGTTACATATAATTTATTCACTGTGTATTTGCACTATAAAACTAAGACCCATGATTTGTTCGATTTAATTTTTGCTAATGAAATCTGGAAAACCGGACGACAACAAAAGTTTTTGTTGTATATAAAATCATAAATATAAACTGATATGATGCTTCAAAGCTACATTAGACCTAGTACATTTTACTGAATTAAATGAGCAACTGCTAGCAGTATTGAACCCCATGTGAATTAATATTTAGGAACATGCCTAATCTTTCGGTGTTCTAGATCAAACAATTCCATATTAACAATAATTAAATGGAGTAGCCCAATTCATTCATGCGCACATTTCATACGAAACTGTCAGAAGCACATTTAAAACAAATCACCAAACTCTTGTCAAACAAGAGCTGTCGGAGAACTGCGTAGCTCGATTTTTCGGAGAATAATAAATTTATAGCTAGTACATACCATCAGAAAACAAGGCTACAACAATGTGCGGTGGGGTTGGGAGCACAACATACAGCTGGGGTGGGGGGAACATATATGTGTAAGAATTGACAAAAACAACAAAGAAATATGTAAAAAAAAAAAATCAAGTGGGGCGGGGTGGGAGGCGGGGTTGGGGGGGGGGGGGGGCGGGGGTGCAACATATATGTGAACACAGAAATATGTAAAAAAAAAAAAAAAATCAAGTGGGGGGGGAAGCGGGAGGGGAGTGAGTAGGGGGGGGGGGGGGCAACAACTGTCAAGTGGGGCTGGGGTGTGGGGGAGAGCGGGGTGAGAGGCAGGAGTGGGTTGGGGGAGGGGGCAACATATATGTGTAAGAATTGACTAAACCAACAAAGAAATTTGCAAAAAAAAAAAAAAAAAATGTTTCACGTTTGGAGTGGGTAGTGGGGGGGGGGGGGGGGAGAGAGAGAGGCGGGAGTGGGTTGGGGGCGGGCAACATATATGTGTAAGAACTGACTTAACCAACAAAGAAATATGTAAAAAAAATGTGGGGGGGGGGGGGGGGGGGTGCGGGGGGGATGGAAGGGGGGGAAAGGCATGGGGGGGTGGGGGGGAGGGGAGGGTTGCAACATATATGTGTAAGACTGACAAAAGCAACAGAGAAATATGTAAAAAAAAAAAATCAAGTCAGGGGCGGGTGGGGGGTGTAGGGGTGATGGGTGTGAGGCGGGGGTGGGGGGTGTCGTGTAGGGGGCAGGGAGGGTTGCAACATATATGTGTAAGAATTGACTAAAACAACACAGAAATATGTAAAAAAAAAAATAAAAATAAAATTCAGTGTGGTGCGTGGTGGGTGGGGGTTATGGGGTGTGAGGCGGGGGAAGATGGGGGGGGGGGGGGGGGGGTATGTGGCGGAGAGGGTTGCAACATATATGTGTACGAATTGACAAAAGCAACACAGAAATATGTCAACAAAAAAAGTTTCTAGTCTGTGGCGGGGTGGGGGTTGGGCGGGGGTGTGGATGGGGTGTGGATGGGGTGAGGGGGGGGGCGGGGGGGGGGGGGGGGGGGGGGCGGGGCGGGTTGCAACATATATGTGTAAGAATTGACTAAAACAACACAGAAATAGTTTTAAAAAAAATTAAAAAAAGGTGTGGAAGGGAGTGGGGGCGGGGGTAGACGGGGGTGGGGGAGGAGGGAGCCCATGCCCCAATATGGGTGAAGTATTAAGATGCATAATGCTATAACAAATCCCAACCCAAAATTATAGATTTATACATGCTTACATGTAAACCTAGATCTGCCTTTATTGCACATTTTATGGGCCATCACAATTTGGGTTCCATGGGAGCCCAGAATTTGCAGAAGACAAAATTACTTATCCAACCCTTTACAACATAAAATGTAAGAGATATAGACCTGTAAACACAGCTTACACGCAAATTTGATGTGAAACAGACATATTTTAAGGGCTATCAGAATTTGGGTTCCATAGGAGCCCAGGGGTTACAGGAACCAAAATTACTTAAACAGCCCTTACGATAATGCTATAAGAAAGCTAATGGCCAAATTTGGTTGTGCTAGGGTAAGAATTGTAAGAGATATAGACTTGTAAACACAGCTTACACGCAAAATTTGATCTGAAATAATCATAATTTGGGTTCCATGGGAGCCCATGGGTTACAGGAACCAAAATTGCTTATGCAGCCCTTAAGATAATGCTACAGGGAAGCCCATGAACAAATTTGGTTGTGGTAGGATAAGAAATGTAAGAGATAGAGACTTGTAAACACAGCTTACATGCAAACCTTGATGTGGGACGCCGACGCCGATGCCGACCCCGTGGTGATTACATTAGCTCTCTTATTCTTCGAATAGTCGAGCTAAAAATCATTATTAAATATGAACTCTAATATTAAAGAGAGCTACTTTAAATTTTTTCATTCATACACAAATTTTAGGCTGTAAGCAATTTGATATGTACCTCCATAAATATTGTATTAAAGGGACAATGTCCGTAACTTTTAGCTTATAAAACACAAACTAATTATATTCGCAAACATTACACACTAAACATTATTGAATATTTACTAATTAAAAGCAAGATTGACGGAATTCATTCGCGGTACAAAAAAAAGAAAAAGCGCTTCAGGCGTTTGAACTCGCAGCCAAAACTAACAAGAGGTCAATGACCTTGAAGCTCTACTGATTGATTTTGATTTCAGGAAGTAGTCGCTACAGACTTGTTTTTTGAAAATCTATTTTTAACCGTGGCGGCCATCTTGAATTTCCGGCCGACCTGAAATTTTGCTAAGATCAATAAGACATTAAGAGCAACATTCCTGTGAAGTTTCATGAAAATCCGTCAGGTAGTTTCAAAGAAGTAGTCGCTACAAGTTTTCATTATATAACTCTATGTAAACAAAGCAGCCATGTTTAAGGTCAAATCAAAACGATTTTCGACAAGGACCAACATCATGTCATACTGATCATTTTAGAAAAAGTCCCATATCAATATCTCTTATTGTTTTGAAGAAGTAGTCGCTACAAACTTATTTATTTTAAATCTATTTTTAGCTGTGGAGGCCATCTTGAATTTCCGGCCGACCTGAAATTTTTCTAGGATCAACTAGACATCAAGAGCCACATTCCTGTGAAGTTTCATGAACATCCGTCAAGTAGTTTCAGAGGAGTAGTCGCTACAAGTTTTTACTATATAACTCTATGTAACCAAAGATGGCCACTGGCAGCCATGTTTAACGTCGAATCAAAATAATTTTCCACAAGGATCTACATCATGTCATGCTGATCATTTTAGAAAAAGTCCCATATCAATATCACTTATAGTTTTCAAGAAGTAGTCGCTACAAACTTATATTTTAAAAATCTATTTTTAGCTGTGACGGCCATCTTGAATTTCCGGCCGACCTGAAATTTTGATAGGATCAATAAGACATCAAGAGCAACATTCCTGTAAAGTTTCATGACAATCCGCCAAGTAGTTTCAGAGGAGTAGTCGCTACAAGTTTTTACTATATAACTCTATGTAAACAAAGATGGCCGCTGGCAGCCATGTTTAACGTTGAATCAAAACGATTTTTGACTAGGATCAACATCATGTAATGCTGATCATTTTAGAAAAAGTCCCATATCAATATCACTTATAGTTTTCAAGAAGTAGTCGCTACAAACTTATTTTTTAAAAATCTATTTTTAGCTGTGACGGCCATCTTGAATTTCCGGCCGACCTGAAATTTTTCTAGGATCAATTAGACATCAAGAGCAACATTCCTGTAAAGTTTCATGACAATCCGCCAAGTAGTTTCAGAGAAGTAGTCGCTACAAGTTTTTACTATATAACTCTATGTAAACAAAGATGGCCGCTGGCAGCCATGTTTAACGTTGAATCAAAACGATTTTTGACTAGGATCAACATCATGTCATGCTGATCATTTTAGAAAAAGTCCCATATCAATATCACTTATAGTTTTCAAGAAGAAGTCGCTACAAACTTGTATTTTAAAACTCTATTTTTAGCTTTGGCGGCCATCTTGGATTTCACATCAACATGAATTTTTGCTAGGATCAACTAGACTTTATGGGCAACATTTCTGTAAAGTTTCATGAATATCCATCCAGTAGTTTCAGCTGTGAAGTCGCTACAAATAAAAGTTTACGGACAGACGGACAGACGGACGGACGGACGCCGCACCACGGCATAAGCTCTGCTGATCTCTGATCAGTAGAGCTAAAAATACACTCGCGGTAATAATAATGAGCGTGAGCGTGAAGTAGTGGGCATCGCTCCCGAATGAGCTAACCACGCTATACATATTACGCAATACATACTATGGTGAAAACCTAACGCGCTAATGGAAGTCACGTGATTGCAGAAAAGGTAAATATGGTGGGACCCACTTTATTTACAAATAATAATTCTTTTTTTTTTCAAACTTACGAACGTATTACTACAGACTTCTTAGGGTCTATGCTCATGTTTTCGTGTATACATTTCACTGAATAAATGTCGGACGGTTATTTGGTTATGCTCAATATCTGCTTACTTACGGACATAAAAGTAATATAGAACAGAATTTTCATATTGGTTTTAATATAATACTGTTTTTTAAATTTAAAAGATGGCACAGCTCTTAATATGGCATACAGCTCTCAAATTCCTTCCACCTTTTCCACAAAATGTGTCGCATATTTAAAACAGTTGAATAGCTGGATCTTACTATAGGAGGCGTCTATGGCATCCTCGGTCAGGTCCCTGCCGTGTTCCTGTGCATCCTCGGCCTCCCTCTCCACAAAGTTCAGTCTCCGTCTGTCTGCCTCCGTACCCAGGCGCTGTTGTATATCTAATTCTTCTTCACCTTCCTTCCACGTTCTCAGATTCCTGTGTAAATGTATTTGTTTCAGACGTTCAAAGATTCAGCATCATTCAGAACTCTAATCAAACCATACTATACAGAATATAAAAACTAAAATAACTGAATAACTGTTTGGCAGTGATTTACAATTTTATTTACATTCGCAGGTTTGGTACAACCTAGAACCTTGTTTAAATCCCCAGAGACCTTTTTTGCCACTGACCCTTCCAAGGCGGTAGCTCTATTGTCAACCTTTTTATTTTTGTGATGTCATATCTTGCCTTTTATTCATCTTTGTAGTTATTGTTTTTTTTCTGTGCACGTTATTGGTTGACTGTGGTCCTTGAATGCTACATTTCCTCTTCGACTTTTATATCTGCTTTTAGTATATCTCAACTAGCGAAAACTAGTCAATGTCACTAGCACTGCAAATTTCCAGACTTCATAAATATTTCATACTATTCTACTGTTTAAATAATAAAACTGTCTATTAGTACAGACTTACTACAACTCTTTCATATTACGTATCGATCAGTTTCAGGCTAACATATTTTAGATGCTACACAGCCTGTGTTCAACACAAATATTTAATTTCAGGCCAAAATTACGGCCGTATTGGTTATCATGCGAATTATTCTCATTTCTGAGTTTTTTTCCTATTTTTTCTGCCCACACTTGGGTTGCGAAACTTTACAGGAATGTTGACCAGCAAGTGAAGATGCGCACCTGGCTTTTCATTTTTAGTTTGGACCAAGAACCACAGAGTTATGGCCCTTGACTTAGTCAAAATAGGGCCTGAAAAACTTGTGTCGCGCCCTCCTCCATTACTATTTAACCCACGGTCGACAAACTTCACAGAAATGTTGACCAACAAGTGAAGATGCGCACCTGGGTTTTCATTTTTAGTTTCGACCAAGAACCACAGAGTTATGGCCCTTGACTTAGTCAAAATAGGGCCTGAAAAACTTGTGTCGCGCCCTCCTCCATTACTACTTAACCCACGGTCGACAAACTTCACAGAAATGTTGACCAACAAGTGAAGATGCGCACCTGGGTTTTCATTTTTATTTTGGACCAAGCACCACAGATTTATGGCATTTAAACTTGGTCAAAATAGGGGCTGAAAAACTTGTGTCGCGTGATCCTGCATAACTATTTAACCCACGGTCGCACAACTTTACAGGAATGTCGAATAGCAACTGAAGATGTGCACCTGGGTTTTCATTTTATTTTGGACCAAGAACCACAGAGTTATGGTCCTTGACTTAGTCAAAATAGAGGCTGAAAAACTTGTGTTGCGCCCTCCTCCATTACTATTTGACCCATGGTCGCCAAACTTTACAGGAATGTTGACCAGCAAGTGGACGCACTCCTAAGTTGAACGTGTTTATCAGTGTAAACTTATGTTCATTATCAAAATGCTGTGGCATAGTGACCTAAGCGGGGGCATCCGTGTCCTATGGAGACATTTCTAGTCATCATTGTCTTGCACGTTAAAAGCATCTGGAGGATTTCTAATGTTTAATTCTTAAAAAAAAAATCTCCTTGGTAAGGTACTAAGAAATAAGACTGACATAGGACGTGTTCGATCCTGGTCTGTTTATTAAGGGCTAATATGGAGCAGCTGTAAATCAAATTAAATATCAAGGATTTGCTGAATGATAACCAACAAATATGACTCACCCTTTTATCCTGACATTTCTTCATGAGATTGTGAACCTCCTGTTCCAGATTTCTGTTCTTGGCGCTAACCTTGGACAGCTGCAGAGTTGAAAAGAGATTCATTATAAATGTCATCAGTTTATGTGGGCATTTTCACTACAATGAAACATTCTTGTAGCCTTAACACAGCTTAAGTATTAAAAGCAGTTCACTTTTAATACAGGCAAAGAAAGAATCATTTTATATGTTCCATCTCTAACTTATTTCAATTTGCAACTTTTAGAAATTATCACTGGAAGGTTTTTCCTACATGTCAAGAAGCCCCGTGTGGTTTCGGGGGCACCGTTTAGTTCCGGGGCAAAGAATAGGCCACTGCAGATCCCATTGGAGGGGTAGGCAGAGGGGTAGAACTCCCCCAAATTCATGTTCATTTTATAATTTTTTGTTCATGCTCATTAAAGGTCTTCATCACAGCATTGTTTCAGGTGCCATCTCGCTCAAATCACTAGAGCAGTGGCAGAAAAACAATAAACGTGCCTCCAGCAAATGGAGTTCTTACAATAGAATTTGCAGCAACTCTGCAGTTCTGCAGGTGAGAAGGTTCTAGTTCTAGGCCCATTCTCCATATTTTATCCCGATGTACATGGAGGATGAGCGTGGCATGTTCATACCTGTTAGGCGCCATATAACCTTTCATGTGTTGGTGCGCCTTAAAACCCCAATTCAATTCTTACAAGTCAGAATAAACATTTGATATTTAATTAAATCATTTTAAAACTGCAGAAATAACATTCAGGACTTGCCTAATTAGCAGAAAGTGGGTGATTTACCCTCCTTTGGTTAGCTGACCAGCTACTAGTAGCATTCCCCAATACAACAACAAAAGAACAGCTATAAATCACACACCTACTTTTAAAACTTAACAAGAGGTCAATGACCTTGAAGCTCTACTGATTGATTTTGATTTCAGGAAGTAGTCGCTACAGACTTGTTTTTTGAAAATCTATTTTTAACCGTGGCGGCCATCTTGAATTTCCGGCCAACCTGAAATTTTGCTAAGATCAATAAGACATTAAGAGCAACATTCCTGTGAAGTTTCATGAAAATCCGTCAGGTAGTTTCAAAGAAGTAGTCGCTACAAGTTTTCATTATATAACTCTATGTAAACAAAGCAGCCATGTTTAAGGTCAAATCAAAACGATTTTCGACAAGGACCAACATCATGTCATACTGATCATTTTAGAAAAAGTCCCATATCAATATCTCTTATTGTTTTGAAGAAGTAGTCGCTACAAACTTATTTATTTTAAATCTATTTTTAGCTGTGGCGGCCATCTTGAATTTCCGGCCGACCTGAAATTTTTCTAGGATCAACTTGACATCAAGAGCAACATTCCTGTGAAGTTTCATGAACATCCGTCAAGTAGTTTCAGAGAAGTAGTCGTTACAAGTTTTTACTATATAACTCTATGTAACCAAAGATGGCCACTGGCAGCCATGTTTAACGCCGAATCAAAATAATTTTCCACAAGGATCTACATCATGTCATGCTGATCATTTTAGAAAAAGTCCCACATCACTTATAGTTTTCAAGAAGTAGTCGCTACAAACTTATTTTTTAAAAATCTATTTTTAGCTGTGACGGCCATCTTGAATTTCCGGCCGACCTGAAATTTTGATAGGATCAATTAGACATCAAGAGCAACATTCCTGTAAAGTTTCATGACAATCCGCCAAGTAGTTTCAGAGGAGCAGTCGCTACAAGTTTTTACTATATAACTCTATGTAAACAAAGATGGCCGCTGGCAGCCATGTTTAACGTTGAATCAAAACGATTTTTGACTAGGATCAACATCATGTAATGCTGATCATTTTAGAAAAAGTCCCATATCAATATCACTTATAGTTTTCAAGAAGTAGTCGCTACAAACTTATTTTTTAAAAATCTATTTTTAGCTGTGACGGCCATCTTGAATTTCCGGCGGACCTGAAATTTTTCTAGGATCAATTAGACATCAAGAGCAACATTCCTGTAAAGTTTCATGACAATCCGCCAAGTAGTTTCAGAGAAGTTGTCGCTACAAGTTTTTACTATATAACTCTATGTAAACAAAGATGGCCGCTGGCAGCCATGTTTAATGTTGAATCAAAACGATTTTTGACTAGGATCAACATCATGTCATGCTGATCATTTTAGAAAAAGTCCCATATCAATATCACTTATAGTTTTCAAGAAGAAGTCGCTACAAACTTGTATTTTAAAACTCTATTTTTAGCTTTGGCGGCCATCTTGGATTTCACATCAACATGAATTTTTGCTAGGATCAACTAGACTTTATGGGCAACATTTCTGTAAAGTTTCATGAATATCCATCCAGTAGTTTCAGCTGTGAAGTCGCTACAAATAAAAGTTTACGGACAGACGGACGGACGGACGGACGGACGCCGCACCACGGCATAAGCTCTGCTGATCTCTGATCAGTAGAGCTAAAAACCAGGTAAAGCCCTGAAATGTTAAATTTTAGTTATTTACCCTGTTTTTGATACAATATTGGGATAAAACCAGGTAGGAACAATGAAGACCGGATAAAAAAAATGCTCCAGCGTACCTGTACATTTTTCAGTTCCCTCTCTAGATCTTATTCCACTTCATTGCCAGCCCAGATATCGATGTTCTTCTGTGATGCTCGAGCTAGATTCTCCTCCATAGTCTATGACAAGTAGATTATAAACATTAGTTGTGGCCATGCTTTTATTAATGGGCAACAGAATGAAATTTTGAGTGTTTCCATTTTTCACAAATTTCATATCATGAATTTTCATAATCATTACTGACGACTAATGTAAGATTGGAGTAGTCTCCTGTACTACAATTTTTTGCAGCACCATATTCTTTACTATGGACAATTTTATAAATACCACTCAAATTCCTTCACGCGTTAAAATGGTATCAGTGAAAAAGTGTTTTTTTTGTAGGAAACATGTTAATAATTACGTGATTATTAAAAGAATAATAGACGATTTGTAGTTATAGCACACCAACGATTTAAAAAAGGTAAAAAAGAATAAATACTGGGAGATGAAACAAAGATGAAGTTTCCTCTCAGACATGCATCTGCCAGTGAGCGAAGGAGGAAATCTTAACATTAAACATTACACACAATTACAAAAGAGAATGTGTAAGCATGCCTCACCTTCCTAGCCTCCATCCTCTCTCTCCCTTTCTACTTCCTTCAACCTCTGCTGTATTCTGTCTTCCATCTCTGCCTGTTTACGGTGCATGTCCCTGTTCTGTACGCAGATGGTGCGATGCCTGAGGTATACTCGCGAAATAGTTCCTATAAAAACGGGACATGTAAATGTATAGGGTATGAAAATATTTTCAAAAGAAATATGGTATTAAAGTGTTATTTGTAAATAATAAATCATTTTTCAGTATAACAATTTTTCAAATGGCTTTAATGAATTGAATTGAATTGGATTTTACAGTCGCCACCAACAGCTAAGGTCATATGGCGACCTTTCCAGCTTCCACTGGTGGAGGAAGACCCAGGTGCCCCTCCGGGCAGTTTTCATGCACGGACGGGCACCTGGGTATAGAACACCCGACGTTCCGCAAGCCAGCTGGATAGCTTCCTCACATAAAGATTCCTAGGCCCCTGAGAGATCGAACCTACAGTGGTTGAGGGGCAAGTGATTACAAGTCAGAGATTTTAACCACTCGGCCACGGACGCCCCGGCTTTAATGAAGAAACACAAATGTATAATTTGTGATATTAACACATTGTTAACCATGAGCACAAATATTGCACCAAATCAAGAAACCTTTTTACTATTCTCCAGGAAAGCTGTAACAATGTCATAAAATGTATTTAACCGTCCAAATGTTAATGTTTAAGCACGACTTTTCATGAATAGTGAATAAACAATTTTTTTGTTAAACACCTTGCATGATATACAGTTTTTACAAACATTGGTTAACACATATTAGATACAGGACATACCTGTTCAAACATTTTCTTCTTGAGTGCAGTTCCATGTTACGTATTTCTGCCTCCTCTATGGCTCCTTCTGTCTCTTGGTCCCGCAAAAGTGCCTGTAACAACATTAGTCATTAAATTAGGAAAACAAAATAAATTATCAAGTTTTAATTTCACAAAGTTTTCAATTACACACTCTAAAAATAATTTTAAGTCTTTATTATGAAGCTTGTGTGTGATTGTCTAGTATTATATTCAAGTTGAGTGTGCCTTAATCTGCAATTTAAACATTTCTATTGACAGTTGCACGTGCACCAGTACTTAAATGATGAAACAAGTTACACGTGCAGTTACATTTTAAACATATTCTGGCAGACCTGTCCCAACATGTCGCAATTAGGTAATTAAACACAGCTTGGCTCTGATTTTTTTTATATTTACCAGAGTGAGAAAAGGATACGGGGATATCCAAACCTATGACATCAGATATCTCTCCAGATATCTAATGTCCTCGGATCTCATATCCATCCTACTGACCTTCCTCTGTACTTCATCATCAAGTCTCTTCAGTTCGGCCTCGCGCTGCGACCTCTGGAAGTGCAGGAACTTTCTCCTCGCAGCATCCAGTAACTGTAGCTCCTTACACTTTACTTCTCGGTTCATTGCATACAGTCTATATGAAAGATAATTATAGAAAATGAATTGAACTTCTTTGTCTGTCGCATACATCTACTAGTATATGTAAGACGATTAGAGACGATTATTGAATTGATCATTTTCGCTCATTGCATACAGTCTACTGCACGTAGAAAGGATTTATAAAGAGGTATATCACAAAATACACGGAAGCTATTAAATAAAATCTACAATAATATTGGAAAGTGTGCTCTTACAAGACCAAGTCTGACCTATCCAGGTATATACTAGAGTTGTACTGGGATTGTCTTGTCCATTAAAGAAGCCACTCTATTTATTTTGCTGCCGCCGATTTCTCTTTAATATACAAACACAGCCATTTACCCCAAAATATATAACAATGCATCTTTATACTCAAAGCCGTTTATAAGGTTTATTAAGATAATAAATAACCATCTTTCTCTTCCATAGGGAGCTTGACATCATTGATATAGGTGTAGATTTGATAAACCAAAACAACAGACATATGTAAAAAAAGTTTCAGAAACGGGTTTCGAGGTGGGGGCCATAAGATAGCTATTTGTGTAAGTGTGCAAGTATCGACTAAAACAACACAGAAATATGTAAAAATAATTAATAATCTGGTTTCAAGTGGGGGTGGGAGCAACATATCTATGTGTATTAAAGAATTGACCAAAACACAGAAACTAGAATGAATTAGATGGCGCGCCATCGCAAATACGTTTTCTTCACACAGGCCACCCCCACCCACCACCACACACACACGTACAGGAGAACAACATATTATTATACACTGTACTCCCTTCATCAAAATGTTCGTTTGAGACTTTATTTTAAAAAAAATTGACCCCCTGATACCCTCCCCCCACCACCCACCTCCTCCAACCCCAACCCCAAGGGAAGACGACCTTAGTTTTAAATAATAAATCATTTGACATGGCTGTGGATCTCTTTCATAGATGACTATTATACCAACTAATGTGCAACAGTATGGAAAAATAACACTGTAATTGAATTATTAGTGTATTTGATGTCCCTTACCCCAGACCCCCACCGATGAAGTAGGAGGAAACAAATGTATACAGTGTAATCACATCATCATGATAATGTTTTATTTGGGACATAATTTTAAAAAAAAGCAAACGTCCGAGTTCGAAATAATAAAATCGCTTGATATGTTGTTTATCTTTCATTTGACCTTTTGACCCCCACTGAGGGCCCCTGGGCTCGGAGCCAAAAATAATTTGCTCTTGTATGCCATCATCATATGGTGAAGTCATATCCTAAGTTTGGTTGAATTCCGTTTAGCGATTTAGGAGGAGATGCGGTAACGGACGGACAAACGGAGGCGATTTTAATATACCGTGTTTTTTTTCAAAAACGTGGGTATAATAATTAGATAGAAAAAAAAAAGGTTGGGGTGGTGGGGAGTGGGGGGGAGGTGTATGAGAGAGCCCATGCCCCAATATGGGTGAAGTATGAATAAGATGAATAATGCTATAAGAAATCCCAAACCAAAATTTGGGTGACATAAGAAAAATATTTTAAGAGATATAGATATAACCGCTTACACGCAAACCTTAATTGATCTGCCTTCAATGCACAATTTATGGGCCATCACAATTTGGGTTTCATAGGAGCCCATAATTTGTAGAAGACAAAATTATTGTAGGAGACAAAATTACTTAAGCAATCCTTTACAATATACTATAAGGAAACCACTTCCCAAATTTAGTTGAGCAAGGACAAGAAAGAGATATAGACCTGTAAACACAGCTTTAAATACATGGAAAATTTTATGTCAAATGAGACACATTTTAAGGGCTATCAGAATTTGAGTTCCATGGGTGCCCAGGGGTTCCAGGAGCTAAAATTACTTAATACAGCAGTCCTTAAAGGCCATGTCTTGTTTCATGAACATGTTTATGTTTATTTAAATCGAAATCAATACACAACAATAGATAATTACAATTTACACAGTATCTGTGAAAAGCGAGATTACGATTTTATTTGATGACATAGAAAACTTTGAAGAGGTAAATTAATCCACAGGTAAATGTATTTATCAATTATCTGGCAATAGTTGTGCGGCTATACAATTCAGATTTACCTCATTTACCCGTGAAGTCACGCAGTGGTAAAAGTAATATCTACGTCATGCAAATAATACTTATTTTTCCATACAACTTAGTAGCTTTTTCAATATATGTTTCTCTCCTAGACTATCAAGAAATGTTCATATAATGTTTAAGAATTAAATTTGTTAATTGATAATACTACAAAAAGGGTGGCCATTCACCTTTTAAGATAATGCTATAAGGAAGCTCATGGCCAAATTTGTTTGCGCTAGGATAAGAAATGTAAGATATAGACTTGTAAACACAGCTTACACGCAAAATTTGATGTGAAATGAGACACATTTTAAGGGCTATCATAATTTGGGTTCCATGGGAGCCCATGAGTTATAGGAACCAATATTACTTATGCAGCCCTTAAGATAATGCTATAAGGAAGCCCATGGCCAAATTTGGTTGTGCTAGGATAAGAAATGTAAGAGAGATAGACTTGTAAACACAGCTTACATGCAAACCTTGATGTGGGACGTCAACGCCGACACTGGAGCGAGTACATAAGCTCTCTTATTCTTCGAATAGTCAAGTTAAAAATCGACAGTCAAATGTGCTGAAAACGATGTAATACACCTTGCAATCAACCAATCATTCTACTGTAATCTCATGTGACTTCAGTCAGTGAAGAAAAATAAAAAGAACCTTCCTTACTCCAAGATGAAGGTTCAATCATGTTTAGGTATATGGAATAGATGAAGAAGTTGCATTATGGTATTTAAACCAAATATACAATGGAAAGAAAGGTGAAGGACAATTCCAGTTAACCTCTCTTAACTTTCTTGACATGGACAATGAACAATCCCAGTGTTCAACCCAGCCTATGTGACCAGAATCATACCTCTTTCTTTGGTCCACAAGTTTTTGTTCCTCGACATGGATCATGTTGCGTCGCTTGTCTTCGGCTTCGAGTAGCAGTTTCTGCTGACGGTACCAGGCTTCCTCCTCCTGCTGACGTTTCTGGGTCTCGCGCTGCATGTCCATGGTCACTTGTCTAAAGAATAAACAACGCGGGCATTGTCATATAACTGTCCGATATATTGTTCATATGTACAGCGCTTATTTATCCTCGCTGTATTGCACTGGGCGTTTTAGCGAGCAGGCCTGGATTTTTGTCTCATCCGAAGGACTGGTCAGGTGTGAAATTCTTTTTCAAGAAAAAATTAATCCAAATTCAGTCCTGGCTGGGATAGAACGTGCAATCTCTAGATTACGAAACTGAGGTGCTATTAAGACGACACCTACATACACAGATATTGTACTGCCCAGCACGAGCATAGACACTTCTCTTGGAAAACTAATACATAGTAACGCAACATTTTTAATTCAAAGAACTACAAATGTGTCCATAGGATAAGGATTCCTCCGTTATTGCTTCACATAATAATAAGGAAATTGTCTTTTGGACATTGATTTCGTGATGTTTTACTAATTCCAAGGGGCATACCTCTGGAATTAGTGAGGCATTTAGGACGATTATCAAACTTGGCCGAGACATTGTGCCCATATACAATTTAACCAAGTTAGAGTCCGGACAACCTTAAATTTCGTGAATGTTTATTATTCCAAGGGGCATAATAGTTATGGAAATACTAAAGCCATGGGGAACAGTACAATAGAGGACGTTGTGTAAAATCTCATAATATTATCATTCATTATAAAAGTAACTTTAAAACAGTTATTATATAACCACAGTTTACGTTTATACTAATAACGTATATACAAACACAGAGGTATAACTTACCAATACACTATTGTATACTATATACTCTATATAGAGTCTAGCTAGACTCTCTTTTTTTTTACACAGTTTACGACCAACACGTATAATACACAA
Source organism: Cyrtodaria siliqua (assembly GCA_037043455.1). Taxonomy (NCBI): domain Eukaryota; kingdom Metazoa; phylum Mollusca; class Bivalvia; order Adapedonta; family Hiatellidae; genus Cyrtodaria; species Cyrtodaria siliqua. The sequence continues at coordinate 60,260 of JAWPHD010014398.1, forward strand.
CAAAACAGTAGCAAACGAAAATCGTTGGGGGTGAGAAAAAAATTACATGTGGCTAATGTACTAACTGGTCATGTCGCTACCACGAGACTGAAACCTCATCTGGTCAGACACCCGGAACCCCCCATTAAAACGATTACATTGTGCGCATACACAAGTTGACCATGTTTGGAGAAAATTGGATAACAATTACACAAGTCCGGATCACATTTTCAACATGTACACACGTACGCATGCATAACACATGGATAGACAGGGCTTCGAATGGCAGGGGCATAAAAACATTTGTTTTTTGCAAAAAGAAGAAAGGCATTGAAATATTGAGGATGCCATTAAAGAAGGAATATATAGTACAAAATAATCACCACCAGACAGATTGTGTACACTTCTCACCTTACACAGAAGTTAGTCCATACCTATGTAGGGTCCTCCCTACAATAACCACTCAGCTGAAAACTTTTAAATCCATTTAAATATATGTGATTACCTAAGGGTCTATACTCACCAACGTGGCAGAAACGTGTTGAAATAATGACTCATTAGTTAAAATTGTCCACTGAACACAGACCAGAGTGAACAGAATTCACAAAGAATTGCAGGTGTTATTTTCAACTTACAAGTAAATGCAGAGGTTTATGGTGGAATTGTCTGACTCGATTCCCAGCTTCAATAAATTCGAAATACACAACCTGCATGGTATATATTATTACTGTATTCCATTTAACGATTAACCCGCTACATATATATATAATGCACTGTTCTTTCTTTGAATTAAGACCATTCCATTTATGTGACAAAGACGTGTTTTGGGCAAATGACTGATCATCAACCTGTGAGTTACTCGCAGGCTGATCTGGGTTTACAATGGATGCAAAGTTATAGTCAATAGACTATAGACTACTATAGTCGTGCTTAGTGGGTTAAGGGTTAATAATTCTGTCGTGTAATTACATACCTCTGCCTTAGGTAATCCATTTCCTCCAGTCTGATTCTTTCCCTTTCCTGAACCTACAAAGTTGAAATAAATACAGAAGATTTAAGTAAATGTATAATGCTTCATATTGAATGTCAATCCACCGAAAATAGATGATTCTTTTTATTTGTGATAAAAACAATGATCCACAGAAATTCATATTTCTGCCAATTTTTATCCCCCTTTTTTTTTGGTATATTGCTCATTGTTTTTATATTTGATTACTTTTTATATGTGATCTATCTTAAATGTATAACAGCTGGAAATAAGCTGTTTGTTCGCTTGGTGTTTATCATCATTTTCCAGCACATTTTAGGCTATGTATAATGGTCGATTTTTTGTGGTGGAGGCAGACCACCCACTTATTCCTGAGTAGAACAGTACTGTATAC
>JAWPHD010014399.1:0-61617 GCA_037043455.1 Cyrtodaria siliqua
CATTCTGAACTATATGGATGCATATATGTGAAACGCACCCTGTCGTTCGTTATGTAATACTCGTGTTATAACCCAGTTTAAAGACTTTTGTCAGCCATCTTTGAAAAAACGAAAAACATAGGCTGGGGGTCTGGTCAAGAAAATGTTAAGCCAAGTACATATGTTAACTCTTTTTATTTTGCAATGGTAATACTTCGAACTTGGACGACGTGATACATGACTAATTGTATTTAGAATGATGCTCGTGTGTTCTAGATTGATAAGTTTTTTCCTTTTATGGACCAATTTGGTTTCACGTAACAAAACAAAAAAACTTTGAGTAAAATTGTATCACCATATTTGGACGATGCCGTCAGGCACCAGTCTATATAGTGGAAAATCTGACGGACAACGATTTCTACTAGAAACTAACGATCACCAGATTCAGCACGATAAAAGTAGTACCATTTGCAAGGCTGTATATGGCAAAGATCCGTATATGGACACACATTGAAAATATGTAAGCGTTGGTAAACATTAAGAGATTTTAACTTAAAAGTAACATAAGTAATACGCCTGTATTTAAGAGGGATTTTATGTACAAATTAATGCGCATATGTCTCATATCATAATGTTTATTAATATATTTTATCATATATTGAGAAACAATTAGCATGCATACAGGAAATAGATATAGATCAAGATGCGCACATCATTTGTGTAACAGTTATGTCACAAATAAATATGTAAGTTATCACATTATTAATAAATATCCGACATTGGGTCAATAACATGACCAAGAAATGACATATATACGTAACAATTAAAATTGTTAATTTAAAAGTGTGACAAACACTTAGACAGATTTTCTTTATCTTACACAGGGCAAGAATAACATGACTAATCAGCAATATGTATACCAATATTAAAGATTATCCTTGACAAAGGACTTAGTTAATCTATGGAAACCTTGTCTGCAAAATTAATTTATTTTGATGAAATATCTTTTTTAATAGTTACATTCAATTACATTGCACATTTGAAGAGTATATAATTCGATTACCTGAATTTAAATGAAACCTTATTCACATCACGGTAACTATCAAAAGCCCTTCATAAATTCGCGAGTAGAAGAGGTTATATAGCTATGTACCACCGATATCTCTTTATCAACCATACAATTAGTGCTTCAAAAACTACATGTATTTGTTATCTATTGTATTTTATTGTTTTTAGATCACCTGAGCCGGAAGGCTCAAGGTGATCTATTGGGATCACTCTGCGTCCCGTGGTCCGTGGTCCGTCGTCCGTTTCGTCCGTCGTCGCTTAACTTTTCTACAAACGGACCTCCTCAGATACACTTGGTAATTTACCAAACTTCACATGGAGGAATCTTAGATAAATGCTTTTAGATTTGTAAAATAAGGTCAGTCTCGACATCCAAAATGGCCGCCATTACCTTATATAATTGAAAACCTTAAAAAAATCTTATTCTCCATAAATGCTGAGACAATTTCAACAGTTTTCTTTTTAAAATGATCACAATGCCTAGACTATCAAGTTGTGCAAATGAAGTCGTCCCCGGGGTCAAAAATGGCGTGCCCGAGGATCCAAAGTTTGTATATTGAGATTTGCATGTTTTTCTTATAGACATATAGGAAAAAACTTTAAAAAAATATTCTTCTCTGAAACACAAGCACAGAGCTCTCATGTATTACATGTAGCATCAGATTATGGTCTTCTACTAGGTTTGTCAAAATGGTGACCCTGGGGTCAAATTTGTTCCCCCACCCCGATGGTCACAGTTTACACTACACTTATATAGGAGCAGAGTTTAATATTTTGCATTTCATAAGCTTATGGTCCTTACCAAGTTTGTTCAAATGGTGACACAGGAGTCACATTCTGCTCTACCCCGGGGGTCACAGTTTTACAGGCTTGAATAGGGAAAACTGAAAATCAAATCTTCTTCCTGGAACTGCAAGAGCCAGAGGTTTAATATTTTGCATTTGTTATAAGCTTATGGTCTTCTACCAATTGTGTTCAAATGGTGACACTGGTGTCAATTTTGGCCGCGCCCCTGGGTCACAGTTTTACATAGACTTATATAGGAAACACATAATAGTATTCTTCTCGGAACTACAAGAGCCAGAGGTTTAATAGTCTTGACATTACTGATACTCTTAGGTCCTTACCAAGTTTGTTCAAATAGGTGACCGTGGAGTCCACATTTGGCCCCGTCCTAGGGGTCAATGTTTTTACATAGACTTGTTTAGGGAAAAATACGTTCGCTTGACTATTGCTACAAGTTTTTAAATGTAACGAGATAGGAAAGCAAAAACCAACAACCAAAAAATATAATTAACACATTTATTTGCATAAAAATATTGACTTAAAGATTTAATATTCCATTTTTTTCATTAATATCATATTTTTTTATTAAGTCCAAATAAAATTATCCAATGTTCATTTAATTGACATTAGCAAGTGACTCAGAAATCCAAAACAATAAATGTCTCTGTAATCCAAAGGTTAATTGTCCTTTCAGTCCCAAATTAATTTCCAATATTTCCGATTTAGTCCAAATATTCAATGTCACTGTTATTATGAATGAGCATAGAAATAAGTAAATCCAAATATATTTTATATATTTAAAAGCATCCAATTCAAAATTAACTTTTACTGAAAACTGAAATACTGAGCTGCTCCCAGAGTCAGTTATATACTGAAAAAAATGTTCAAAACTTCCCCACAAAATAGTCCAATGAAAACAGTCCAAATCATCACAAATGGAATTTGCATCTATTCTAATTTTAATTTTAGGTGTTCGTCAAGACAAAATCAATGATAAACATGCAATGCAACATGTAACATTGAGACACTATACCCTACCATTTTTTTTAAAGATGGCTGACCAATAGTCCTTAATCCAATTGACTGTCGGGAACAGCAGTTGTAGCTGTCGAAGAGCTGTGTCTGTTTTCGTAAAGGATTGACAGTGTTTGAACTCGAGGAGTTTTACATTTTAAAGACTATATTTTCTGTATTCATTATTTATATTCATGATATATGGGCTCATTTCGGTAATTTCATTTTTCATATACATGTATATTAGTTTGAATTGCCATTTAAAAATGTGTCTTTTTACTTTTTTGCGACCCCTTTTTGAAGAAAGAAAAAACGATAGATATGGATCATTCTGTCTATCATTGATGCTTTGCGTCTAAACAAAACAACCGTTTGAATTTTTCACATTTCTTCATCAAAAATCCGAAATATAAACTTTGTTCAGTACGATTCTGGATACATCCTGAGATGTTTTATTATGTTGTATGTGTTTCTTCAGTTAGTTTCTCTGAATGTGGAATTTATTGTTAGAGAATTCCTTTTGATGGGATGTAGTTTTGTTTACACTGTCCTGTCTATTTGTTCGCTGAAGACAGGATAATATCGAGGATTGTGCGCATATAAAATCGATTCAAGCTAACCAGTAGGCCTTATTGTATACTGACCGTTCCAAGTCGGTAACCCTGTCTTCCACCACCCTTTCTGTTGTTTGTGTCTCTTTCATTGTATTATCAAGTCCTTGTTTGCTGTGCAGTGCGGACCTACGATGCCATTGCGTTCGGACGCTGTGGTTTCTATAGGACCCTATTTCTCATTTGTTCATGACTGACGAAATTTAAAAAATAATCGCGCAACATTACCAATAAATAATGTTCAAGGTCACAACAAGGTCATATTACGTCACAAAACCTAATAAATTCATTACTTAAAATATCTTCATCAAACTGCCAATACATACACATCATGACAATAACAACATGTCTACACCAGTATATAAAAGTCAAAGTAACACACAAGGTCATACTCTGGGTTCAGTGTTCACGAAAAATAAGATTTAGGTGTGTTTTTTCCTTTCCTTTATCAAACTTTGGCTATATTATGACAATAGAGATTGTCATCCCGGTTTCTACAGGAGGGGACTATATATTTGCTCGATGTCCGTTCTTCCGTCATTCTGACATTCCGGCATATTCATGGTCAATGCCACAGTTACCATAACAGAACATTGGTTTAAGCTCAAGAAATAAATAATTTCAGTTTCCTTGAGAGATTTTATTTAGCGAAACTTCACCTCGAGGTGCGGCCCATAGAACGAAAGCTTCGGATTGTTATTCGGGTCATCTGGTTAATGTTACATAGTTATCAGCAATTTCAAAACTCATTGTTAGAATGTGCTACCTCAGATGACACCGAACAACTCCTCCAGCTGAAGGTCTAATACAATTTACTGACCCAATCGCTTCAATCTAAGGTTTCCAATTTATGCTTGTTTAGTTGAATACGGATTTAGTTGTTTTTCCTTCGACTGCAGGTATGCGAACAAACTCTAAGCATGAAGTGCTGATCATCACAGCTGGCGCTTCAAACTGTGGAGGAGATGCGGTAGCTGCGGTTAAAGTTCTGCAGGGAACCGCGGATGTGTACGCTTGATGGTCGGAATTCAGTCAACTGAGTGCAACAGACGAAATTCTATCGTATGTGTCCGTGACAATTAACACTCACCTGTTTGCAATCGATGGATATCAGGATCTCGACAAGTTGGTTGAACTCATCAAATCACAACAGAGCACAGACGGTCCGTTCCTCCTTTTGCCTTTTGACCTAACGCAATAGTATATGATCGGTTTTGGTTCAGGACAAATCATTCTTTTGTTTTGAACAAAGGAAATTACACAGCAAGACAAGAGATCAATTGCATAGATCAAATAAAACAAAAGCATTTGTTTAGATCAAAGTATTGTGATCTCATGGGCCCACATAATAATCTATTTCTATTGTGTGTCAAAACTAACCGTTGCCAATAGATGAAAGACTCCGTTGTGTGTATTTTGTATTAATCACACGCTATATGGCGCCCGTGTGTCTAGAGACTCTAATGTGTTCGAGCATATGTAATGTGGCGAAATTATTATTAACAGGTTAATACACGTAAAAAATATGTTGTCCCTATTGTTAGAAAGAAATATATGTTGAATAGAACAAACTAATAACATTATTTGTTTAATTGTCTTTTATTACTTTACGATTAGCATATAGTATACTAAAGAACGGGCTAAAGGCGAATTGGATGACAATTGAACATAATATAACAAGGTTCAACTAAAGAAAACTATAAACAAATGAGTATTTACATATTATATATTAATAGATCATAAAAATCATATCATGTATTAAAACACAAAGTGGAAATCATTGTGTGACTTACTACCCATTCATTTTAATATATTTCTATTGATTCAGTGTCAAGTGAATGTGATCATGAAGGAAAATTATAAATGTCAGCCTTTAGCGACAGTTCTAGTTTCGATTTTGTCTGTTTAAATCACCCGACCAAATGTTTTTGTTAGCACAATAATTCTACGGTAAATCGTTTGATCAATCAAATGTGTTTTTGTGATCCCTATTAACATTATAAAATGATTGTGTTGGTGATACTGCGTTCTCTTCTGCCCCTGTTGATAATAGTGTGCTGCTGTTGCGCTGATGATGGTAATGATGATGTTGTTGTTGTTGTTGATGATGTTGTCAGTGTTTATGGTGTTACTGAATCTTCTTTTGCAATGGTGCTACAGCTACTTCTACTTTTAATATTGCTGCCGCTTCAACAGCTTGTCATTTACTTATACACATTATATATCCGTTATCCTAATATATATTCGTTCATTTGTATCTAAAATATATGTATCTTTAGTTAAATCATGTCACATTATTCAATTCGTTTATGGCCCGTACTATAATTTACGGATATTCATAATCTTAAAGTGTAAAATATTAAATTACATTGTCATAGAAATACAATTGGTTCATTACATGTAGTTTTAAACCAAGAATATGACATGTTCAACACTTCAAAAGAATATCCAGTTACTTCAGTAAAATCATATTTTTTAAATATTTATAATCAAATAAGAAACAAAAGGCCCAAGAGGGTATGTGGACGCTCTACTGGCTGAGGTAGAGTTTATATATAAGGGGCCATAACTTTTAAAAAATCATTCAACCGAAACATGGCGATGATATACGCAACTAGGCTTGGTATTGATCATCCCTGCCAAGTTTCTTTGTAATCCAGCCAGATGTTCAGGAGAACTAGTCTGTACAAAGTTAGTGTATTAAAACATTTAAGGGGTCATAACTCTGCCAACATTCTTTCAACTAGAACATGGCAATTGAATGCGTAACTAGGCTTGGTAATAATCATCCATGCCAAGATTTGTTGAAATCCGACAAGGGGATCAAGATAATTAGTTGGGACAACTTTTGTGCATTAAAACTTTAAAAGGGCCATATATTATTCAACCGAAACACGGCAATGACAGGTGGTGCAACTATGCCCGGTACTGATCATCCCCGCCAAGATTCGTTGAAATCCGACAAAGAGCTCATAAGAGACTCATCTGGACAATGTTTGTGTATTAAAACCTTTAAAGGGCCATAACTCTGCCGAAAATCATTCAACTGGAATATGGCGAAGATATGCACAACTGGGCTTGATACTGATCATTCTGGTCGAGTTCCGTTGAAATCCGGCCAGGTGTTCAGGAGTGCTAGCCCGGAAACATTTGTGTATAAAAACACTTAAAGGGCCATACTCCGCCAAAATCATTCAACCGGAACACGGTGACAATATGTACAACTAGCCTTGGTACTCATCATCCCTACAAAGTTTCACTGACATCCGGCCAAATGAGGGCCCTTTCGTCTTAATGAGGCCAAAATATAGAATATTTCAGAAAATCAAGGGCCATATCTCCGGTGTAAATGGTCCAATCTGGCTGGTTTACAACCTTGCCTGAGATATAATTGATAGTCACAATCTGGACACTACACTACCGCAACCACTGGGTAGAGTATAAATACACTAACACTGCACTACCGCCCAAACTGTGTTAGTGACTCGGAAAGTATAAATAAAGTACCACTGCACTACCGCCCCCACTGTGTTAGTGACTTTGTAGAGAATAAACACACGAACACTACACTACCGCGTCCCACTTTGTCAGTGACTCGGTATAGTATAAACACACTAACACTAAACTACCGCCCCCACTGTGTTAGAGACTGGGTAGAGTATAAACACAAGAATACCACACAACCGGCCCCACTGTTTTCGTGACTTGGTATAGTATAAACACACTAACACTACACTACCGTCACCCACTGTGTTAGTGAATCGGTATAGTATAAACACACAAACACTACATTACCGCGCCCCACATTATTAGTGACTGGTGTAGAGTATACACACACTAACACTATACTACCGTCCCACGGTGTTAGTGACTGAATAGAGTATAAACACACGAACACTACACTACAACGTCCCACTTTGTTAGTGACTGTGTACAGTATAAACACACTAACACTACACTACCGCCCCAACTATGTTAACGACTTTGTTAGAGTATAAACACACTAACACTACACTACCACGCCCCCACTGTGTTAGTGACTGGGTAGAGTATAAACACACGTACACTACACTATCGCTCCACTCTGTTTCGTCACTGAGTAGAGTATTAACACACGAACACTACACTACCGCCACACTGTGTTAGTGACTGGGTAGAGTATAAACACACGAACACTACACTACCGCCCCAACTTGATTAGTGACTGGGTACAGTATACCGACACGAACACTAAACTACCGCGTCCCCCCTCACTGTGTTAGTGACTGTGTACAGTATAAACACACGAACACTACACTACCGCCCCCCCCCCACACACACACATTGTGTTAGTGACTGGGTAAAGTATAAAGACACTACCACTACACTTCCGCGCCCCAACTGTGTTAGTGACTGGATAGATTATAAATACACGAACACTCAACTACCGCCACCACTGTGTTAGTGACTCGGTACAGTATAAACACACGAACATTACATTACGGCTCCCATTGTGTTAGTGACTGGATAAAGTATAAACACACGAACACTACACTACCGCCCCCATTGTGTTAGTGAATGGATAGAGTATAAATACACTAACACTACACTACAGCGCCCCCGCTGTGTTAGTGACTAGGTAGAGTATAAACACAGTAACACTACACAACCGCCCCCACTGTGTTAGTGACTGGGTAGGGTATAAACACACGAACACTACACTACCGCCCCAGCTGTGTTAGTGACTTGGTACAGTATACACATGCAAACACTACACTACCGGTCCCATTGTGTTAGTGACTGGCTAGAGTATAAACACACGAACACTACACTACCGCCCCATTGTGTTAGTGACTGGATATAGTATAAATACACAAACACTACACTACCGCGCCCCCACTATTTTAATGACTGAGCAGAGTATAAACACACGAACACACACTACCGTCGATTCTGTGTTAGTGACTAGGTAGAGTATAAACACACTAACGCTACACTAGCAATATAGAAAGGGGGGTACGAGCGCAGTTTTCCCTCGCGGGGAATGAGAACAACTAGTGAAATATGCCAGGGGGTACTCAGGCGTAACTCTCATTTACACCACTAAGATCTAAATGTAAGTCACGCCTAAACCAACACCTCAACATATTTCAACAGTTTTCTCAAGCAACCCCGCTCTGGAAAACTCCGCCCCGTATGCCCCCCCCCCCCCTTCTATACTACTAATCAAATCCGGTTTGTCATTTTAATAGCATAACATTTGCAACTCGTTAGGAGAGCGCAATAATGTTATTTTATGTCTACTTTCGCCGAATCTACTTTCGGCGAAGTTTTTCAATAGCATTTGCAACTCATTAAGCAAAGTCAGACGGAACCGGGCAGTAGTCTTCATCATCGCTCTGCATATCATTTTTTACCATGGAGTATTTTATTTTTCTACACTTTGCTATTTTGTATTTCAGTTCAAGAAGCTCTTCTCTGTTTCCGGCTAGCTCACGTTCGTAATTATCCATTTCAACCAGCAATCGTCTTTTTTTAGTGTCCATAAAATCATCACGAACTTCTTCATATTCTACTTGGAGTTGCCTGCTTCTCATCAATTCTCTTCTATATTTATCTTTTAAATTGTTAAGTTTTCTGCAAACCTTTTCTAATCTTTCTTGTCCCATTATATAATAATAGTATATGTTATTATTTTTAAGCCCTTATTTAATATTTTCAATATCCTTAAATGAGACCCAACTATTGAAATCTCCATTGTAACCCTTCCATTTAATTAACGCTTGTTTCTTTTTGTAATCACGTCGTATTACTTTTTCAATCCTAAATATTCTTGCTTTGCTTTTATCATGTCTAATTCATAAAAGCTTCCGTCAATGTTTTCGTTGTTTAAATCGTTTATTTTGTATGTCACAGGATTTGTGTTTTGAATTTCGTCAACAACAAATATTTCTTCAGTCCAATTTGGAGTATATCCTTTCTCAAACGTTCTTTTATATTTGCTGATTCTAACATTATCCCCTATTTTAAACTTTGGCTTAATTTGATTACTTCTCATCTTTCCATACAAGTTGAAATACACTGTTCCTTTATTTTTCTCGTCACTAGCTTCAGTTGGTGTCATTTTAATACTCCGATGTTTTGTATTATTATACTTATCAACCATCGCCTGAAGCACGTCTAAATACATATTTGTATTGTTAGCTGTAAAATATTTCCACATCTTTTCTTTTAATGTTCTGTTAAATCGTTCAATTACAGCTTTTCCGAAATTAAACGTGTGATACATTTTGATATTATTATCAACAAGGAATTGCTTAAAAGTCTTGTTGTAAAACTCCACACCTTGTTAAACCCACAACAATTTACAGTGTCTTCCTGTACTCATTATTTGTTGGAACGCTTTAGTAATTTCTAAACCAGTTTTATTTGGAACGGGTATAGCCCAAGCAAATTTACTAAATAAATCAATAACAGTAAGCAAATATTTAGTACCTTTATTATACTTTGAAAACGATTTCATATTAACCAGACCAGCAGACCATATTTTATCAATTTCATTAACAATCACACGGCGTTGAGTGAACTTTCTTCGTATAGGTTTATGAAGTTCATCTGCTAACTTGTCAGTCCATTTCAACGCCTTTTCTAGTTTTTTGAGTTTCCAAGACCAAGTTTATATTTTGTACTAATGACTGGTTTTACTATCAAATTCTTAACAATCTTTTCTCCGATAGTTTTAGACTGACTAGATTTTAAACCAGCAAGCATGTTTTTATCACACGTTGATTTATTACTAGGATTTTCGTCATAGCAATAATCATGATCTTTACAAACAGCATCTAATGCATTTACCGGTTCTCCGCTATTAAGAGGATTACCAGGACCTCAATATTTATAACCAGGAAGTGTTAGCCCTTTTTTGGGTAGCAAAGGGTGCAAAACTTTATGAATATCAATATTACCACCTTCTGTGTTTTTAACAAACTTTGTTTTAGTAATACCACAAGATGCACAAGTTGCTCTTAACATTTTTCTACCATTTTTTGCTAAAACATACTGAGGATTAATATTTTCAGTAACCATCTTTACTTTTATACAGTAACTCATATATAATATGATTAGATTAAACTTCGTTTACAAAATATGATGTTATGATGTTTTCATTTTTCACTGGTTTGTAAAGCTTTAATAATTTGTAAAGAATACCATACGTACTATTTCCTTCTTGTTACTTTTTAATGAAGAATAGGCAGAAATATCCACACAGAACACTTGTTTTATCTTGGTATTGAATGGTGTTGTATTTTATATTAGGCATGTACGCTAAAACTTCTTTTGGTGGGCTTAGGCCAAACGGATCAAAGTAATAATTATCATAGTAACAAGTCCAGTGTGTGCCAATTCCAAGATAATCGTCAAGATTAATAATACCACATTCTCGTTTATTTTGTTTTGTTGGTAATTTGTTTTTGCTATACACCCCACTGAAGTTTGTTATGCCTAGCTGCTTAACCCATTTCATTATATCTAAGTTAGATATAGGTTCATTTTTAAATGAATGGGATACTTCTGTATGGCCTGATTTATGAGTCTACTTGCAAACCTTGTCCTCTTCTATCTACTTGCAAACCTTTTCCAGTTAAGCCACTAATAAGAGATCCAATCAATGGAATTCCTAATGATGCAAGCATTCCAAGAAATCCTCCGTCCTGTTCTTGTTTTTTAGTTAGTTTAACAGTGCAGCAACCTTTTGACTTTGCTATTTTGTTCTTTTGTGCAGCTGTTGATTTATTTGATTTTAGAAGTGTTTGTTTTTTACCAGCAGGAACAGTTACCATTCCATTTCCAAATATTTTACCAATTCCAGTACTTGCCAGACCACTAAGTGTCCCAGTTGCTAGAGGTCCTAATATCTTTGGAGCAAATCTAGCAACTGTTGGTAATATTGTTTTAGTTAACAAACCAGCTAATGCACCTTAAAAGCCTCCATTTTTAGACTGAGATCTCATTTGCGATTTTGATATATTTATGTCTGATCCCCGTCCAACAGATTTAGCTTTGTTAATATTGTTAATCTGAGTAGCTGTCAGCGACAAGGGGAAATTCCCAGTTAGTTGGTTATTTTTTAACCTGAGTGTTAATTCACTCCTATCCTCATAAGCCCTCGCTAAACTCTGTTTTTGTCCATCTGTTAAATTTACTGAATAATTTACGTAAGTCATATATAGTATAAGTTAGATTAAACAATAACAAGTTCATTTCCAACAGTATCAATAACAACATCTTCCTCATAAAGAACCAGAGCATAAGCTTTATAAGGAGCTCCTGGAGCTATATTTAATTTATATCTCAAATTCAGTTGTTTTGGATCAACACTGACCTCATTTCCCTTGTAACTCAAATCGAAATATATCATTCCGAAAAGAGTTTTAAAATTACTCGCGTTTAGTAACGTTCCAGTGTTTTTATCATTTTGTTTGTAAGAATAATTAATAACATCTCTGAATATTCTTATAATATTATCATAACTGTATTCAGTTTCTGGATAATAAACTCCATTTCCAACTTCCAATCTGGCTGTTTGCAAATAAGAAGCAGCATCACCAGCATTTAGTTTAGAAGTATCCAAAAGGTGAGGATTTCGCTCTTTTGTGAACTCTTGTCTGACCTTTGCAAATACACAAACACATGTTTGGGATTTTTAACACCAGCCGTTATTCTAAATACAGATTCAGTTAGTTGAGAACTTCCGCTTTCTTGTATCATTTCACGGAGGTAAGTCCATCGTGTTGATGTCATATGATTTGCCATTGCATAACTTAAACCATCTGAGTTAAATATCATTCTGGGTATCCACAAAACTAATTTATTAATAACTACTCGGCCATCATCACCACTTGATTTGAAAATTAACACATTATCATTTGTCAGTTGCAAGCTAATTTGAATTTGACCAGGAGGAAGCATGTTTGTTTCCAAACCTCCAAAGAAGGAATATTTATTTAATGGAATTATAGAGTCAACTTTTTTATTAGTTATGATTAAAGTATGACGAGCATTTAATCCTGGGTTATAACCAGCCTGATCATCTCGAGATTCTGCAGCAGTCGTATTATCTAAATAAAAGTATTCGTTTGTTCCGGTTGTCTTTGCATAATCGTCAGAAATTTCAAGCAAGCTTTTGTTATTAACAAATCTGTGAAGAGTATTCCCATCGTAAACTATTTTTCCATTTTGCTTTACTTGCATTTGATCAATCAATGAAGCTGCATCGTTAATTAAAGCAATTCTGTCAGCGTCTGCAAAAGCGTCTCCATTCAAAACTTTGTCTACTTGAAAACTGATTTCAAAATATGCGTTATACCAATCAAAGTAAGAACTTCTGTCATTTATTGTAAACTGATAACCACTTTTCATTTGTCTGGTATTATTTCCTGGTTGTGTTACGGGGGTGTCTAACTGAATAGGCACGTGTCCATATCTAGTATTATATTGATTACTTCGAAACATCTATGTATACTAGTACTTAGATTATTTTTTATTAATTAATCGATTAATTCTCACATGAGTTCCCCTTCCGGAAAGTAATCTATTACTTTTTGCATTTAAATCTTCTTCAGTCCCAGCTACATCTTCTTCAGTTTCAGCTACAACTTCTTTTTTGTTATCAGCCTTTGTAAGTTCTTTTACAATCATCTCACCTTTTGGTTTAGGTTTAATAACTGAAACTTATTTATCAGCAGCCATTTTTCCTACTTCATCTCCGAGTTTTTTAGAGCCGCTTTCTATGATTTGCTTGCCAGCAGTTTCTAATGCTTTCTTGCCTGCTGTTTTCACAGACTCGCTGAATATCTTTGATCCGACTTTTGAAAGAATGTCAAATATGCCAGCTCCAGTTAATCGATCAACTTGAGTATATGTTCCCGTGCTAGTGTCATAAACTTTTTTTAAACATACCATATAACTTATGTTACATTAATTCCTTCAAAACAAATCGAAATGATGTGTGGACGCCATTAAGATTAATAATTTTACCGGAGAAATCGGTAATGTAAATATTAATACTGTTAATGATTGTTTTGTTTACTTCACAGAACCCGACTCTTATCGGTTCGTCTTTGAAAGGATATGATCTCGTAAGATCAGCTGTACTTATTTCATAAATGACATCCCCGTATGATCAATCAACAATAGAATTACTTATCAAATCACAGTGGATATACAATGTATCGATAGAATTTGTTATGTTTGGTGTCACAGTTCCAAATTTAGTTTCCCTAATAACTGCATCTTTGTCAAACCCGATCAAGGCATGAAAGTTTGTTTCTCTTAAATCAAGCATGAAATTATTTTGGATGGTAACCAAGCATTTGAAACTTGATAAATCAAACTCAATTCTTATCGGGATGGGCTAGTCATAAACTAAATCATTGTTTACAGTCAATGCTTCTTTTATGTAATTATCGATATCAGCATAACTGTAATTTCCGTTTGCAAAACTAATAGTTTTCCAATCTGTCCCATTGTGATACTTTATCACTTTGTTATTAAAATCCTCACTAATATTATACCACGAGTAAGTCATAGAATTAATCTTATCGAGCCCAATACCATATTGTTTGTTTCTGCCTAATATTATTGGTCTGTCAAACACAGTTGTAAAATTACTCGGTGTGTTCGAGCTATTAATTATTGACGCTTTCTCCGAAGATAATACAATTGTTTGTTCCATATAATAAAGGATGGATAAAATTAATCACCTTTGTAGTACAGATTAAAACTTGATTTTTCAAAATTGAAAACTTGCGTGGTGGAAGTTATTATCTTTGGGAAGATGGTCCAAAAATGTAATTTCGGAAGATATTCTTCAGCTGTTTTTTTTAGTATTCGTTTACCATTTTCTATTTTTGGTCGATATGACTCACTACCACTTAGATTAAACAAACTAAAATATTCTATACTAGTCTCTGCATTTGTAACTGTATATGTAAGATCTGCTTCAACTATATAGCGCCCGGGTTTTACAATTATTGCGCCTCCGGGACGTTCACCACCACCGGGATATTCTGTAGCATATTCTTCACTTTTTACAAGTGGATTGGTTACAAAAGTAAACGCCTGGAGAAACCCATCACGTTTGGTTCTTTCAAGTGGTTTTCGCGTTGGGAATGATACAACATTTCAAAGTCCAAAATCATCTCTCATAATGCTCATTCCATCATCTATTGTACATTCAAACAGTAGAATTCGACTTAAATAGTCTACTTTTACTTTCAACCCGTCAATTATACCAAGAATTGCCGTATGCCGGCTACCAGACTTTTGATTAAACTGTTTTAATGAAGCTATTTCACCATCAAAAGCTTTGCCTCTTTCGTCCTGAGCAGCTTTCAATTGCTTTGAAACATCATCAAAAGCAGTCTCAAGTTTATCGGTGTTAACCAGTTTGCTCAGTGCAGTCTCAAGTTTATCAGTGTCGACCAGTTTGTTCAGAGCAGCCTCCAGCGACTTATCGTCAACCATTTTCTTTTTGATGTCTTCAAATTCTTTGTTGATATCAGCGGCGTTGGTGTTTATCTGCTCATTTAATATTTTAATTTGAGTTATTTCGGTAGTAAAACCAGTTCTCATTTGTTTTGAAGCATCAGCAATAGCAGTTTCTAGTTCATTATTGTCAACCATTTGTGTATTGATTTCCCCAATCCGTGCATTAATATTTTGAACACCAGCTCTTATTTGTTTACTTAATTTCTTGAAGTTTTCACTCTCTTCCAATGCATCTTTTTTCTTTTCTAGCTCTTTCAAAGCATCACCTAGAAGTTTTATTTCATCTTTCAATCCGTTTTGAATTTCAATCATTTTCTCACGGTTTGCTTGTAATTTTGTTTGTATCAGACTTAGTTTATCTTCAACACCTGTTGTCAAATTGTTCATCATGTCTGGAATTTTATCAATATCATAATCACGTATGATTTTTGTTATTCTTCTTTGGCAATATTGCCTTGTTACTGCATCATTTGCCTTTGTTGGATTACCAACATTGGTAATTTTATTATTATCCATGTTAAGATCACTCCTCAAAACATTTTCCTGGTTTCTGCCTTTGTTAAGATAATTAACCAAATGTTTTTGTTTTACATACTCAGACAGCACAATACCAAAATTTGTAATATTAACGCTGCAGCCAGTAGTAACTTCCCCACCAAGATCATTAAAAAGTCCCATTATATAATATGATTAGATTAAATTTCACCTTTGAAGTTACGCTTTACTAACCTCCTAGGGCGATCAAGATACAGAAAGTCATACTGCTTGTCAGTCGCTTTTCTGTACTGCTCTTTACTGACATCTTGTTCTTTGGAAAGCATACCCAGCTCGCGATTAACCGGAGTCGCGAAGAAGGTGTAATGAGAACAGTTCAAACGAATGTCTTTGGGAGTTTTATAATAAGATTGTGACAAGTAAATTACACAACAATTTTTATGTCTTCCCTGGATGAAATAATTAATAATATCGTTTTGATTACGCTCGCAAACATAATCATCAAAAATAGCTATCTTTTGAGCATCTGAATCCAAATCATTCACAGGGATAACTTCATCATTTGAACATTCTAATATGTCTTCGACTGGGATTTTATTATTTTTTGCTATATTTTCAAGTTTTTGTGATAAGACCTGATACTTGGACTGCTCTAAGTTTTTAGCAAACAAGTAAATCTTGTCGTAGTCCAAAGGTTTCAGCAACATGTGAACTAGTGTGTTTGTCTTGCCAGATCCTGAATTACCGCAAATTAACATTCTAAAACAACAGTCTGGCATGAAGTTCCATATTTGTTTAAAAATACCGTTTTCCGTTTTCATATCATAGTTTGGAATTTCCATTATAATAATAGTCAGATAATGTTAATATTATATAAGTATTATTATATGTCTAAAGTATATTGCGGAATAAAACAAATCCCTCGTGGCAAATGCCTTGGAACATAAGCAAAATGTTTTAAGGCTAATCAAGTTAGATATTACGGATTACAAAAAGTAGTTAAGACTGCAGTTGAAAAAGCAGTTGAAAAAGCAGTCAAGCCTGCAGTCGCAAAAGCAGTTAAACCTGCAGTAACAAAAGCGGTTAAACCTGCAGTAACAAAAGCAGTTAAGCCTGCAGTTAAAAAAGCAGATAAGCCTGCAGTTAAAAAAGCAGTTAAACTTAAAGTACTAAATACGACTGTGAGAAAAAGAAAACTCCGGAGTGTATTGAAGTAAAAGACATAACCCAGGAAGAATGGATTAAAATACAAAAAGATGAGGCAGCAGCCGAGGCAGTTAAGAAAGCAGTTAAACCTAAAGCAATTTCTGGGATTTAAGTACTACTACGGTTAAAAAAAACCAGCTAAAAACCTATATAAATTCTTAAAACTTATCTTAATTAATCTAACCTTATTATATATATATGTCTAAAGTGTATTGTGGAATAAAACAAATCCCTCGTGGTAAACAACTTGGAATAGAAGCAGAATTAGCTATTATGGATTACAAAAAGTTAAGATGAATATCCCAGGACCTTCAAAACAAAAAGATGCAGATCCTGCCTGGAGACCGGCAATGAAAAATCGAGGAAGTCTGTCGAAAACAGAAGAACGACTAAATACTATTTATTTGATAGGATTAGAAGCAGAAAGGAAGCATATAAATAAAATGTTAAGCAAAACTGAATCTCCCGGCGAGGTAACACGTCTGGAAAAGAAGTTGGTTAAAATACAAAATGAGTCTGAAAAAGCACATGCAAATATTAGACTCATCAGAAAAAAATTAAAAGCAGTTAAATCTGCGGTTAATAAAGCAGTTAAGCCTCCGGCTAAAAAGAAAGCAGTTAAAAAGAAAACAAAAACTGCATAATACTCGATTTAAGTTATCTTAACTTGGTTGAACTCATATCAACTTGTCTTAATTTATCTCATTTTAATCTAACCTTATATTATACATGTCTTTGTTAAAATGGAAAGAATTAGCAGAAAAAAAGCGAAAAGCGAGTGAGCTTGTCAAAGAATACGAGAATAAAGTTACTCAAAAAAGACTAGAAAAAGGAGCTAGTCGTGATTTGTACAAAGAAATATTTAAACCTGTAACTAGCGAAATAAAAAGTCAGTCAGAACAGCTAACCGAGCAGTTAGCTTCTCTTCCGAAAATAAGTCAGCAATTAGCCGCTCTTCCAGCAGCAATAGATGAGGAAGTACAAGAACAAAAAACGTATCAGGGATTACCCCAGTTATTCGCTGAAGAACCAACTACTGCTAATCTAGATGCTGGAATCGATAAAGAAGTGATAAATCTACATGACTTGCCCTTACCATCGAGTGTAGTTGAAGATAATGACCAAGAACTTGCAGACATACTCGAACGGCTTAGTGATATTATCAAACAAAATTGTCACGACAAGGCTACAGTCACTAAACATTTAAAAACTGTAAAGGATGCAACCGAGAAAGATCAATACAAACAAGTTCAAAGCACTTTGGTAAACGAGTCAAAAGCTTTAAAATATTATAAAAAAAGAATTGATGCAATGCTTGTGCATAGTGAAGTCTTTTCAGGCAAAGGATTACAACAAAAAAGAAATTCCTACAAAGTTGACAAAAATGGTCGCTATGGAATGTTACAAATTGATTTACCTAAGCTTATTGGTTATCACAAACTTATTGCCAAACAAGGAGAAGCAGTTGTGTTAGATATGAAAGTAGATGATGATTTTATAGACTTGATAAAGCGTTACAACAATGGAAAAAACTTATTCAAAGCTGTCTCAAAATGCTTTCAAGGAACTAACAGAATTATCTGATTTACCAATTCACAAGGGTTCTTCAAATTCAAAAAGATTTTAGGAGGTTGTGCTGATGTTGAATATTACAATAGTCCTGATGATTTACTTAATGATCTGGAGTTGGTATGTGGAAGTATCGAATCAGGAAATAATAGTCCGCAGCTGATAAATAAAGGTATTAGCATAATCGATGAATTATTAAAAATAGGTACAATATCACCCACAGAACACGAGCAACTATTTTCTAAATATTTTAATTAGATTATTGTCTAACTGTAATTATACATGAAAACCAAATAAGAATTAATTGATCACTTGACGCGACTTGTGGCTGCATACAGACGCAGTTATAAATTGTGCGGTATTATAAACACAACGTTACAGATTACCAGTGGAATAATTGGTTGTGGTGCTGTCCTGGCATTAGTTCCAGCAATTCCTGTTTTCATAGCTGTAGTCGGCGCAGTTCCTCCAATAGTTGCTGTTTTAGCAAGTAAAACAAGAAAAGCAGAAAAAAAGACTTTGTTAAAAACACATCATAGGATTTTTAAACAACTTCTATCATATGTCCAAACAACCACAGGACTAGAAAATGACGAAGAGGTAATTAGGGTTACCTTCAATAAAATATTAGAGATTCAAAAGAATGATAACTTTACAGAACCTCCGGAAATGTATATGAAAAGGTTCAAGTTAAACGGTCATGGCATTCAGTCGTAATTCTTTTCTGGCTTGTTTCCATATCCTATCGTACTTATCTCTGGTTGATTTTGTTTTAATCGGTTTTGTTTCTATTTCCATTTTTAATATTTTAAATATTTTCTGAAAAATGTATTCAAATTTGATTGATCTTTTTCGACCTTCCAGCTTATCCAAAATCTTTACAATTTAGTAAAACAAATCCTCAAATCTTTGTCTATTTTTAGAAGACAAATCAAATGCTATCAAGTATTTATCTAAATGATACTTTCTGAGGTAAATAGTTTTCTTTTGGCTGTAGGTGCAACCTGTGATAAGATTATAACCATTGTGGATGCCACAATTAAGGCAAACACGCTCGTTATCGAAAACTTCACAAGTATCGTTGCAATTCACGCATGCGTATGTACACTTGTAACACAGTTTGGTCCTGGTACAATATTTACAAAGCTTGTTTTTGTTAATCATGTAAACTAAGATGCAATCTATGCACGTCCCAGGGGGATCAATAATATCTAAAACTCTTTCACAATATTTGCAATTCATTATATTATACTATAGAAATAAATATTTAAATAAGGCTTAAAAATATTATCTTACGTGATATTATAATGGAACAAGTAGAAATTGAAATCAACAACTTTAAGAAAGATCAAACGGAACATGCAAAAACTATTGATTTTGAAGATGCAAGTAAATTAGATGCAGAGCTTTTAATTTTTTAAACTTTCAAGATTTGACAGAAAGAATCATAACAATGGCAAAACAACTAAAACTGTCATGGAAAATAGAAAAAAGAGATATAAACAAACTACGTTCTTTGTGCAAAAAACTAATGTCAGAGGCAACCAGTTACCATCCAACTTTATACAAAGTTTCTTTTATTGCCCACTATGATATTTTACTTGATCGAGGAATTAAAATTATTATGTGTGGATAAATAAAAAAAATAATATAATCTAACCAGGAAATAAATATTTTACTTCAAAATAATTCATTAATTAATAGGGGCTTAAAGAAATAATCTCATGTAATATTATATAATGAGTATCCGAGAAATTGAAACATAACCAAAACAGTATAGCAAGGTTTTTAAAGTAAATGTTGTCAGTAATGATCCGCTTAGACAACTACAAAAAACACAATCAAAAGTTGTGAACTTTCTCAAAAAGGAACTAAGAAAAACAGGTGGATTTAAATTAAGCGTTGATAAAAAACTTACTTTTAAAACAAAAGTACCACATGATAAAGAACATAAAGGAGGTTTTGATATTATATACAAAACTGCTTACTTTGCCTCAAAGGCTGCAATAATATTAAATAAAAATCAAATATCAGAAGCATTAGACAAAGCACGAGAAGAAATTATCAATAGAATTGGAAATTGGCTCCAGTTGGGAAGTGGTTGGCAAATTGAATCAGTAGATGCACATTACATCAATCGAATAAAGTATAAGCCTTTACGAGGTAGCTCTTATTTGGATTTACCAAAGGAACTTGCTAATTCTAAAAAAGGATTGATCAATATAAAAAATGAAAAAGATAACAAATGCTTCAGATGGTGCCATTTGGCTTATGAATTTCCTGTTGAAAAAGATCTGCAAAGAATAACAAAGTATGAAAAGCATATTGGTGATCTAAATTATGAAGGAATTACATTTCCTGTTACTATCAAACAAATCCCAAAAATAGAAAAACAAAACAACATTTGTTTTAACATATTTGGGTATGTAGATAATCAAGTATACCCGTTGCACATATCAAAAAATAAAGCAGAACAAACATGTGATATGCTTTTAATCACCGAAGAAGAAAAAAATCATTACGTGTGGATAAAATATTTTAACAGTTTGATGTATAATCAAACGGCACACAAGGAAAGAAAATGGTTTTGCAAAACATGCTTGCAGTGCTTTAAATTTAAAAGAGTTCTGGAAAAACATAAACCTGTTTGTCTTTCACTTAACGGAAAACAATTAGTAGAGATGCCAAACAAAGATGAAAAAGTTAAGTTTAAAAACTACGACAGACAGCTAATGGTTCCGTTTGTTATATATGCTGATTTTGAAGCAGTAACTGAAAGTATTTCCTCAGTATCAAACAATCCTAAAAAATCACACACATAAGCATATCAAAAACATACTGATTGTGGTTTTGGATACAAGGTTGTTTGTTGTTATGATGATCAATATTCAAAACCAGTTGTAACGTATAGAGGACCTGATGCTGTTTACAAGTTTTTAGAAAAAATGATAGAAGAAGAAACGTGGTGCAAGAAAACTATGAATGCAAACTTTAAAAAAGATCTAGTAATGTTACAGAAAGAAGAAGCTAGATTCCAAAAATCTAAATCATGCCATATTTGCGGTAATGTTTTTTCAATAACTCTTAAAAAAGATGACCCAAGCCGTACAGTAGCATATGAAAACTCTCTTAGAAAAGTCAGGGACCATTGTCATATAACTGGAAAGTACAGGGGAAGCGCTCATGATATATGTAATATTAATGTCAGGTTGACTAGAAAAATACCTGTTGTGTTTCATAACTTGAGAGGATATGACTCTCACTTCATAATGCAACACATCGGAAAGTTTAAACAAAACATACATGTTATACCAAACAACATGGACAAGTATATGGCTTTCATGTTAGGAAAAAGTTAAGTATTTATTGATAGTTTTCAGTTTATGTCCCAATCATTAGATAATCTAGTAAAAAACGTTCCGTTGTTTCAATACATATCTCAAGAATATAGCGATAAAAAGCTAGACTTGCTGAAACGAAAAGGTGTTTATCCTTATGATTACATGAACAGTTTTGAACGCTTCGGGGATACTAAGTTACCCGGCAAAGATAGCTTTTATTCTCAATTAAATGATGAGCACATTTCAGATGCAGATTACGATCATGCTACAAACCTAAAGAAAACATTTAAGATTAAAAATATGGGCGAATATCATGATCTGTATCTTAAGACTGATGTGCTGCTGCTGACAGATGTTTTTGAAAACTTTAGAAAAATGTGCATTGAGTATTACAAATTAGATCCTTGTCATTACTTCAGTAGTCCTGGGTTAGCCTGGGATGCATGCCTCAAGATGACTGGTATTCAACTTGACTTAATAACTGATATTGACCAATATTTGTTTGTGGAAAAAGGATTAAGAGGTGGTACGAGTTGTATTGCAAATAGATATTCACAGGCTAACAATAAATATATGAAAAACTATGACAAGAAAAAAGAAAGCAAGTACATCATATATCTTGATGCCAATAACTTGTACGGGTGGGCCATGTGTCAACCGTTACCTACTGGCAACTTCAAGTGGGTTGATAAGTTTGAAGAAGGAAAATCAAATTACGTTGTTGAGTGCGATATCGAGTATCCCGAAAAACTACATGACTCGCATAATGATTATCCTCTCGCCCCAGAAAGTTTAAATATAAAAGATGAGTGGTTGTCAGACTATTGTAAAAATTTAAAACAAAAGTTTAATCTAGGAAATTGTAGTGTTAATAAACTTGTTACGACGTTGAAAAATAAAGAAAAGTATGGCGTGCATTTTAGAAACTTAGAATTGTACAAAACGCTTGGATTAAAGGTGACAAAAATACATCGAATACTACAGTTTGATGAATCAGAGTGGTTAAAGACATACATAGATTTTAATACTACCAAGAGGACAGCTGGTAAAAATGCTTTTGAAAAGGATTTCTTCAAACTGATGAACAATTCAGTTTTTGGCAAAACTATGGAAAACTTGAGAAAAAGAATTAATGTTAAATTGACTCACGACGAGGAGGTTCTTTTAAAATATGCGGCAAGACTTTCACTTTTTTCTTGTAAAATGTTTAATGAAAATTTATGTGCTGTAAACAGAATAAAAGAACGATTAGTTTTTTTTTCATTGTCCTATTTATGTTGGCATGTGTATTTTAGACTTGCCAAAATATTTGATGTATGATTTCCATTACAACTATATCAAAAACAATTATGATAAAAAAGCTAAGTTATTATTTACTGATACCGATTCCTTGTGTTATGAAATAAAAACAAAAGATGTGTACGCAGACTTTTACAAGGATAAAGAACTGTTTGATAATTGTGATTATGATCCAAAAAGTTTGTTTCATTTTAATGATAATAAAAAAGTTATTGGCAAGATGAAAGATGAAACGTGTGGAATACCTATTGTTGAATTTGTTGGGTTGCGAAGTAAACTATATTCGTATGTGCTAGATAATGAGGTTAGCGCAAAGAAATGCAAGGGTGTTAAAAAGTGTGTTGTTAAAAAACAGATAGCACATGACGATTTTGTTTACAGCAACAGAAGCTCATCATGAGATGAAAGTTATTAGATCACAAAAGCATAACATAAGCAGCTATGCAATAAATAAAAAAAGTTTATCAGCTTATGATGATAAACGGTACATATAAGATAATGGACAAGATACGCTAGCATACAAGTAAAATACTCCATGGTAAAATATGATATGCAGAGCGATGATGAAGACTACTGCCCAGTTCCGTCTGACTTTGCTTAACGAGTTGCAAATGCTATTGAACAACTTCGCCGAAAGTAGATTCGACGAAAGTAGACATAAAATAAAATTGCGCGCTCCTAACAGTTGCAAATGTTATGTTATTAAAATAGCAAACCGGATTGATTAGTAGTATAGAAAGGTGGGGAGGGGGGGGGGGGGTTGTGGGGGGAGGGGTGGGGACGGGGCTGAGTTTTCCAGAGCGGGGTTGCTTGAGAAAACTGTTGAAATATGTTGAGGTGTTGGTTTAGGCGTGACTTACATTTAGATCTTAGTGGTGTAAATGAGAGTTACGCCTGAGTACCCCCTGGCATATTTCACTAGTTGTTCTCATTCCCCGCGAGGGAAAACTGCGCTCGTTCCCCCCCTCTTTCTATACTACTTACACTACCGTCCCCACTGTGTTCGTGACTGGGTGGACTATAAACACACGAACACTACACTACCGTGCCCCACTGTGTTAGTGACTCGGTAAAGTCTAAATACACTAACACTATACTACCGCGAACAACAGTATAAGTGACGGCTGTAGATTATAAACACACGAACACTACACTACCGGCCCTCACTGTGCTAGTGACTTGGTAGAGTACACACATGAATACTACACTATCGCCCCGCACTGTGTTAGTGATTATGTAGAGTATAAACACACTAATACTACACTACCGCCCCCCCCCACACTGTGTTAATGACTAGGTAGAGTATAAAAACACGAACACTACACTACCGCCCCCACTGTGTAAGTGACTGGGTAGGGTATAACACACACACACTACACTACCGCCCCCCCCCCCCACCGTGTTAGAGACTCGGTATAGTATAAACACACAAACACTACACTACGGCGCCCCACAGTGTTAGTGATTGGGTAGAGTATACACACACGAACACTACACTACCGCGCCCCCCACGTCTTAGTGATTGTGTAGAGTATAAAAATACTAACACTACACTACCGCCCCAACTATGTTAACGACCTGGTAGCGTATAAACACACTAACACTACACTATAACGCCTCCACTGTGTTAGTGACTGGGTAGAATATAAACACACGTACACTACACTATCGCCCACTCTGTTTCGTGACTGAGTAGAGTATCAACACACAAACACTACACTACCGCCCCCACTGTGTTAGTGACTGTGTAGAGTATAAACACCCGAACACTACACTACCGCCCCAACTTGATTAGTGACTGGGTACAGTATACAGACACGAACACTACACTACCGCCCAACCCCCCACCACTGTGTTAGTGACTGGGCATACAGTATAAAGACACGAACACGACACCAGCGCCCTACTGTGTTAGTGGCTGGGTAGAGTATAAAGACACTACCACTACACTTCCGCGCCCCAACTGTGTTAGTGACTGAGTATAGCATAATCACAAGAACACTACACTACCGGCGCCTCTGTGTTAGTGACTAGGTAGAGTATAAACACACTAACGCTACACTACCGCCCCCACTGTGTTAGTGACTGGGTGGCGTATAAACACACGAACACTACACTACCGCGCCCCACTG
Source organism: Cyrtodaria siliqua (assembly GCA_037043455.1). Taxonomy (NCBI): domain Eukaryota; kingdom Metazoa; phylum Mollusca; class Bivalvia; order Adapedonta; family Hiatellidae; genus Cyrtodaria; species Cyrtodaria siliqua. The sequence goes on from JAWPHD010014399.1 coordinate 25,030, forward strand.
TGTTAGTGACTCAGTATAGTCTAAATACACTAACACTATACTACCGCGACCAACAGTATTAGTGACGGGTGTAGATTATAAACACACGAGCACTACACTACCGGCCCCACTGTGTAAGTAACTGGGTAGAGTATAAACACACTAACACTACACTACCGCCCCCATTGTGCTAGTGACTGGGTAGAGTATAAACACCCGAATACTACACTACCGCCCCCCCCCCCCCCCACCCACTGTGTTAGTGACTAGGTAGAGTATAAACACACGAACACTACACTACCGCCCCCACTGTGCTAGTGACTGGGTAGAGTACACACATGAATACTACACTACCGCCCCGCACTGTGTTAGTGACTATGTAGAGTATAAACACCCGAATACTACACTACCGCCCGCACTGTGTTAGTGACTATGTAGAGTATAAACACCCGAATACTACACTACCGCCCGCACTGTGTTACTGACTGGTTACAGTATAAACACACGAACACTACACTACCGCGCCCGTCCCTGGTGTTAGTGAACCGGTCGTTAAAAACCCACTACCACTACACTACCGCGCCCCATTGTGTTAGTGACTGGGTACAGGATAAACAAATTATCACTGCACTACCGCCCCCCACTGTGTTAGTGGCTGGGGTACAGTATTAACACACTCTACACTACCGCGCCCCTCTGTGTTAGTGACTCGGGTGTATAAACACACTTACACCACGCTACTGCTCCATCCTTTGTTAGTGAATGGGGTACAGTACTGACTTATTACTGTTACACTACCGTGTTTACTGTTAGTGAATCGATATAGTATAAACACTAACACTCAATTTAAATATTGCTTTATCTATGTTATGTATTTATAAGATGCTGTCTAGTAAGCAATTTTAGGCTGGGTACAAACCAATTTTGTTCAATGTTGCCTATGTGCTTTATATATGTACATTTTATGTTACCAATATGTCCTATATAAACATGATTTATGTAATATTTTGTAAAATATGTATTTGTCACTGAAATAAATAAATATACATACATACACTACCGCCCCCACTGTGTTTGTGACTGGGTAGGGTATAAACACACGAACACTACACTACCGCCCCCACTGTGTAAATGACTGGATCGAGTATAAACACACTCACGCTTCATCACCGCGCCGCCACTGTGTTAGTGACTGGGTCGAGTATAAACACACTACCACTACACTACCGCCCCCACTGTGTAAGTGACTGGATCGAGTATAAACATACTAAGACTACACTACCGCGCCCCCACTGTGTTAGTGACTTGGTCGAGTATAAACACACGAACACTACACTACAGCGCTCCCATAAAGTGAGGGAAATATTACATTTTATTGAAAAATATGTTTTTCAACGAAAAACTATTTTTACAAGAAGTGGGATCTCACATTGCATACTAATATTCATTTGACTCGTTCAAATGTTTATTTTTAACTTTCAAGGAATGGACGTTTTCTTACTAAGATTTATGCATCTGGGATTTGACAAACACATTACACAATTGCATGTTTAAACGACCGAGTTAAATAGATGCGCCACATTTAAGGGACAGTGACTTTATGGATTGAGTTACTATACAAAAAGCTTCACAGTAAACAGTATATTTATGGACTCGATCATTTCCATAAAAAGCTCCACTTTAAAGAGACGGTAACTTTATGGACTCGATCATTTCCACAAAAACCTCCACAATACGATTAAAGGGCCAGTAACTTATGGATTTAAAATTCCAGAAAAAGCTTCACATTAAATGGACAGTAACATTATGGATTCAATCAGGCCACAGAAACTTCACATTAAAGGGACTGTAACTTTATGGATTCAATCATTCCACACAAAAAATCATATTCACACAAAACACACCACTTTAAAGCGGCAGTATCTTTAGAGACTGAACCACCTTTACAAAACGCTTCTCTTTAAAGGAACATTAACGTATGGAATCGATCATTTCCAGACATTAAAAGGACATTAACGTTATGGACTCAATAATTGCCACAAAAAGCTGCAAATTAAAGGGACAGTATCTGTAAGGACTCGATTATTTCAACAAAATGCTGCACATTAAATAGACATTATTTGTATGACTCAGTTATTTTCACAAAAGGCTGCACATTACATGGACAGAAACGTTATGGATTCCGAAATTTCCGCAAAAAGCTGCACATTAAACGGACAGTATCTGTAAGGACTCAATTATTTCCACAAAATGCTGCACATTAAATAGACGATATATATTATGGACTCAATTATTTCAACAACAACAATTACATTAAAGGGTCAGTGGTTTTAAAAAATCAATCATTTAAACAAAAAAAAACTATATTAAAGAGGCAGCATCTTTATGGACTCATTATTTCCACAAACAGCTTCACATTAAAGGGAAAGTAACTTTATGTACTCGATCATTTACAAAAAGCGTGACATTAAAAGGGCAGTAACTTTACGGATTCAGTCATTTCCAAAAAAAAAAGCTTTACATTAAAGGGACTGTAAATTTATAGATTCAATCGTCCACATATAAAAACTTTAAATTAAAGGGACAGTATCATGATGGACTCAATCATTTCCAAAATATACTCCATATTAAGGAGTACTTTATGGAGTCTATCATTTACACTGAAATTTCCATATCAAACATGTTAAAGACACAGAATATTTATGGACTAAATCATTTCCAAAAAAAGCATCACAGTATGGCACAGTATGGTTATGGTCTCAAACATTTCCACCAAAAGTTTCACATCAAAAGGAACAGTATATTTATGGACTCTATCATTTCTACAAAAAGCTCCATATTAAAGGGACAGTAACTCTAAGGACTTGATCTAAGTATCTTTATGGTCTCAATATTTTCCACTAAAATTTTCACAGTACATTTATGGTCATTTCCACGAAAAACTTCACATTAAAGAGAACATATGTTTCTAATTTCAATTATTCTTTAAAAGATTCACATTAAAGTGAGAGTATCGTTATGGACTCAATCATTTCCACAAAAAGCTCCACATTAAAGGGACAGAAACTGTATGGACTCGAACATTTCCAAAATAAAGCTTCATATTAAAGGGACAGTAACTTAATGGACTCAATCATTTCCACAAAAAGCTTCACATTAAAGGGAGAGTTGTTTTATGGACTCGATGCTTTCCACAAAAAAACTCACATTGAAGAGACAGTATCTTCCTCAATCAAACCGAGACTGCAATATTTCGTATTTAAAGATCCATTCGCATTCTCTTTTATGGCCTCGATGCTTTCCACAAAACTTTAAAGAGACAGTAAGTTTATGGACTCAAATCATTTCTACAAAACGATTCACATTAAAGGAAGTGTTACTTTATGGACTAGATAATTTAAAAAAAAGCTTTACATTAAAGGGACAGCAACTTTATGGACTTGATCAATGCAATAAAAAGCGTCACATTAAAGGGACAATTTATTTATGGACTTGATCATTTAAAAAAAAGGTTCATATTAAAGGGCCAGTAGTTTTATTGATTCAGTCATTCCACAAAAACCTGCATATTAAAGGGACAGTTATTTTATGGACTTGATCATTTCAACAAAAAGCTTCAGATTCAATTGAAAGTTATTTACTGGACTTATTTCCACAAAAATGGGAAGTTTTTGACCATTATTACATATTTACTAAATAAAAACAAGATTGTTTAACGGAATTCAATAGCAGAAATACCTCTTCGTGAGTTTGAACTCGCAGCCCAAACTAAAAGTACACTTGGGTAATAATAGAGAGTGCGCAGTAATCGAGAGCGCTACCAACTGAGTTAAGCGGGATATTTATATTGCGCAATACATACTATATAGAAAACCCAATGCACTAATGGCTGTCACGTGATCAGCAGAAACCTGTAAATATTGTGGGACCCACATCGTTTAAAAACAATAAACTCGTTTGTTTTTTCAAACTCACGAATATATTACTACAGACATAATTGAGCCTTTGCTCATATTTTCATATATACATTTCACTGAATAAAAGTCAGACAGTTATTTGAAAATGCTCAATATCTGCTTACTTACGGACAGTGTCCCTTTAAGTGTTGTTTTTAATCTGGGTACCTCATGTGAAAATGGTTTAAATCTGGGTTAAAAACTTTGTGAAATCTGGCCTGTATGTCACTTTAACATTCACCGTCTGGATGAGGCGTTTTTGGGTCACACGTTTCATATTGCAAAACTGCAATTAAAACCTTCTGCTGTAGGCCGACAAATATTTTGTATATGTTAAAATTCAAAACAACTCTATACAATGATTGTCCTAAAAGAAGTACAGAATGTCTCACTTCTAACTAAAATTTCGTATAATTAGAATAAAGACAGATCGCATAATGAAGTATGTATTACAGTGAATTTTATTTTAGACCATGTACACGGAAAATATAGGATTTTGTTTCGACTTTTCTTGAAAACTTAGTTTAATTATCATTAAAACGAATTTGTTAGTAAGAGTAGGTAATGTTCCCGGATACAAATGTTTCCTTCCATACTCTCTGGAGCGGCTCTAAATAGCATGCACTGTTTTCATCAGCTGTTAAACAATATTCAAGTTTTAAAATAAAATAAAAATAATTAGTCATAATAAATAGTTATTTAAATAGATTAAAGTAATTTTGTTTTGCTTATTGTTGAATTATATTGCAGCAACAATACATTTAAGCCTATGTTAGGACAACGCAAAAAAGAGGAGAACACTTTTAATGATATTCCCATTTATTTAATTACATGCAATCTGTTCTAAATTCAAAATGATACTAGGCATGTGATAATAAGCTGATGTGCTAACTGTAATGCTTATTACATACTTCAAGACAGTCGTGGGTGTCTTTAATCATAATTCGAACACGACCTGCGCAGTCTTTCATATACACAAAGAAGAGAGACAGCTGTATGTTATACTACGATAAAATACAGCTGTTCCATTAATTCCCCGCGTATATTTCATCCGTTGGAAGCGCCACGTTCCATGACGTCACTTGGTAAATATACGTTACAAAGACAAAATCAACATTTATTTTAATGAAATGTTAATTACAACAGACTTGCCATGCTCCCAAACCGTGCACACACCCGAAATAAACCAATCATATGCATCGGTACATATAACATTAATAAGCATCTTGAACAAGCTGAGAACGTTTGACGTCATACAGCGCAGGCTATATGACGTAAGCAATGACTTAATTGTTTGTCACGTGACTACTAGTGTACTGAAACGCAGAACTTTGCATACGGGGGCGCCCAATGGAACAGCCTGTAAACATAGCAGCCTGGTTACCTTGACCTCCGAGATAATATACAGTGCCCCAACAATAACGTAAACAATGGGGTTATTGTTGTATTAGAATCGAAATAATAACTATGTACCTGTATTTCATTTATTATTTCTTAATTAATATAGATAGCACTATAATAAACGCAGTGATGGGTTCCTTCTGGAGCAAGAACACGAACAAGAGAAGAAAGTAGCCGACTCGGTATTACTGAGTCTGTTCATCAGAGGTTAGTTATAAGATGCAACACCCTCAGGCTCACTAACGGGCGGTATAAAGAACCCGCCAAATAACGGCAACATTACACTACAAAAGTTTATCAAAACTCTATCCAGGTGTTCAGGTCATATAATAATGTACATGTGCAGATTAAAAGTATAGTATTTTTCACGGGTTTTTAAATTACCCGTGATTGCACATGCGTGATATGAATTATGAGTTGGTAACTCTTAAGCCAACGCTCTATCTTGTGGGTTTGGCCTGTCTGGTTAAAGCCGTTTATATTGTGTCTATGGCGTTTGGATTATCAAAATATGTAAGTTATATATATAACACGTCGTCAATAGGATTAGAAACGGTGTACAGGTTGTAAAATGTGACTGCTGTTGTCGGAATGGCTACTTTAAATGGTACTATATTTTAACCCTTTACCCGCTAAGCACGACTATAATAGCCTCTGCTTCCATTGTAAACCCATGTCATCCTGAGAATGTCCGGCTGCTGATCAGTCATTTTCCCCATTCGACTCCTGGTAAATAAATTAGTATAGTCAGTTTGATTTGCCACTGTTCGATGGAAAGGTATATCAAGCTTGAGCAGACCCTGGTAAATGGTAAAGTATATAAAGTATAATCTGCCCCTGGTGAATGGTATATTATAGTCAGTCTGATCTCCCCTGGTAAATGGTACAGTATCGCAAGATTGATCTGCTCCTGGTAAATGGTATATTATAGTCAGTCTGATCTCCCCTGGTAAATAGTACAGTATCGCAAGATTGATCTGCCCATGGTAAATGGTACATGTATAGTATAGTCAGTCTGATCTCCCCTGGTAAATGGTACAGTATCGCAAGATTGATCTGCCCTGGTAAATGGTATATTATAGTCAGTCTGATCACCCTGGTAAATGGTAGAGTATCGCAAGATTGATCTGCCCCTGGTAAATGATATAGTATAACAAGTTTGATTTGCCCCTAATAAATGGTATTGATAGGCCCCTGGTAACTGGTAAAGTATAGCAAGTTTGATCTGTGTCTGGTAACTGATACAGTGTAGAAAGTTTGATCGGCCCCTAGTAACTGGTACAGTATAGCACGTTTGATCTGCCCCTAATAAATGTTACAGCGTAGACCTGTTGATAGGCCCCTGGTAACTGGTAGAGTATAGCAAGTTTGATCTGTCCCTGGTAACTGATACAGTGTATAAAGTTTGATCGGCCCCTAGTAACTGGTATAGTATAGCAAGTTTGATCTTCCACTAATAAATGGTACAGTGTAGACATTTTGATAGGCCCCTGGTAACTGGTACAGTACAGCAAATCTGATCTGCTCCTGGTAAATAGTACAGTATAGTAAGTTTGATCTGCCCATAATAAATGGTACAGAGTAAATCGTTTGATCTGTCTCTTGTAACTGGTACAGTATAGCAAATTGGATCTGCCCCTGATAAATGGTATAGTGTAGAACGTTTGATCTGCCCCTGATACATGATACAGTGTAGAAAGGTGTATTTGCCCGTAATACATGGTACAATGTAGAAAGTTTGATCGGCCCCTGGTAATTGGTATAGTATATCAAGTTTGATCTGCCCCCGATAAATGGTATAGTGTAGAAAGTTTGATCTGCCCCTGATAAATAGTACAGTGTAAAACGTTTGACCTGCCCCTTGTAAATAATACAGTATAACAAGTTTGATCTGCCCCTGGTAAATAGTACAGTGTAGGAAGTTTGATCAGCCCTTGTAAATAATATAGTATAACAAGTTTGATTGATTTGCCCCTGGTAAATGGTACCGTGTAGAAAGTTTGATCTGCCCCTTGTAAATAATATATTATAACAAGTTTGATCTGCCCCTGATAAATGGTACAGTGTAGAAAGTTTGATTTGCCCCTTGTACATAATATAGAATAACAAGTTTGATTTGCCCTTGGTAAATAATATAGTATGACAAGTTTGATATGTCCCTTATAAATGGTACAGCGTAGAAAGTTTGATCGGCCCCTGGTAACTTGTATAATATAGCAAGTTTGATATACCCCTGATAAATGGTACAGTGTAGAAAGTTTGATCTGCCCCTGATAAATTGTACAACGTAGAAAGTTTGATCTGCCCCTAATAAATGGTACAGTCTAGCAAAAATAAAGAGTATGATTATGTTGATCGGCCCCAAGTAACTGGTATAACATAGCAAGTTTGATATACCCCTGATAAATGGTATAGTGTAGAAAGTTTTATCTGCCCCTAATAAATGTTAAAGTGTAGAAAGTTTTTTCTGTCCCTAAAAATGGTACTGTGTAGACGAGTTGATCAGCCCCTGATAACTGGTATAGTATTGCAAGTTTGATCTGCCAATGGTAAATCGTATAGTATAGTATATTAAGCTTGATTTGCCCCTGGAGTATAGTATAGCAAGTTTGATATGCCCCTGGTAAATAGTGTATGTAGTCCCTTTGTGCCCCTGGTAAATAGAAATGTATAGCAAGTTTCATCTGCTCCTGGTAACTGGTGCTTTTAATGTTTGTTTGTTTTGTGTGTTTTTGTTCTGTTTGTTTTTTCGTTTGTTTTTTTGTATTTTTTTGTCGTTTGTTAGCTCGACAATTCGAAGAATAGGGAGAGCTATCCTACTCACCACGGCGTCGGCGTCCACAGTTTCACCTTAAAGTTTTTGTGCAATGGATTTATAACTACTCAAGCTATTGCATTAAAACTGAATACTAATGTTTCCCATCAAATTCTGCACCTTATCCAACAATCCCCATAACTCTTCCTTGCATTTTGACAAAGTTATGGCCCTTTGATTGGCATGTATTTACCTTAAAGTTTTTGAAATAGATTTATAATTTCAAGACTACTAAAGTTATTGCATTAACATTTTAAACTAATGTTTCACATCAAATTCCTTATCTTATCCAACAATCCCCATAATTCTTCAATTCATTTTGACAAAATTATGGCCCTTGAATTGGTAAAATTTCATATATTTACATAGAATTATATACGAAAAAAAACTTACAAATCTTCTTCTTCGAAACAAAAAGGGCTGCAGCTTAGACATTTTGTATGTAGCATCGTCTAGTAGTCCTCTACCAAGTTTGCTCAAATGGTGACCCTGGGGTCAGATTTGAACCCAACCCGGGGGACACAAGAGGTAAAACATGAGGCAGTGGGTGGGCCACCTGAGTCATAACTTAGTAACCGTTGAGATCCCACCCTATAACCATATATACACTTACTGGGCATGAACAGACATATACAACCATCCAACCAGCATAGACATCGGGTTGCTTCCTCACCCCTGGGGACATAGACCCTCGGTCATAACTTGGAGACTATTGAGATCCCCACCCTATAACCATATATACACTTAATGGGCAGGAACAGACGGATATAACCGTCTAACCAGCATAGACCCCGGTCTCCTTACCCACATCTCTGGGGACATAGCCCCTCGGTCATAACTTGGAAACCACACTATAACAATATATACACTTACTGGGAATGAGCAGACGGATACAACCACCCAACCAGCATAGACTACGGACTCCTTCCTCACCCCTGGTGACATAATACCTGGGTCTTAACTTGTAAACCATTGAGATACCCACCCTATAACCATATATACACTTACTGGGCATTAACAGACGGATAAAATCATCAAACCAGCGTAGACCCTAGGCTTCTTCCCCACCTGTGTGGGTCCAGCTCCTGGGTCAAAGTTTACAAATAATTTGATATTTTTAACTGGACTATTCGAAGATTATTATGGGGTCTATAGGTCAAAGTTCATGGTCACAAATTGCATTTATGTATTGATAGGCTCTTAGCATCAGGTTAATGTTTACGTCCGCATTTCTTAACATGTAAATAACTTCAACATCTTTTATCCACTCATCATTAAACGTACATACATTATTATAAATGGGGCGACGATCGTATCTCTTGAGTTCAAGATCATTGGATTAAAGGTCAAGGTCAAAAGGGACCAAAGGTCAAATGCACTTACATATACTTTTAACATATTTTTTTCTTAAAATGTTCGACTTAAAATTTGCATTAAGTATCTTTTGGAAGGGTTACTAAGAAATTACGTCTGTGTCATCAAGGAATGGCCCTTGTTTTAATGAAAAGTCCACGTTTTCCTTCTTGACACAATCAGCTCGCCCCTTTGTTTTCACTTTTATTTTCTGATTGTATGCCGGGTGTATAATTTCTTGTTCTCTGAACATTCGAATAGTCGAGCTACGCTGTCCTCTGACAGCTCTTGTTTATTTTATTATCTATATTTGCCAATGCATTTATTGGTGCTATATGATCGATATTAACAATAATAAGTAATATGCAAAAACTCGTTTCCTTTTAACTATTGTTTACAGTCAGACGTGCTCAGGAGTACAGTCTTCTGAGTGACCACCCGCTTAAAGAGACCACCTTTCAGTTTTGAATTGAGTTTGGAATTGAATTGTTTTAAATTAAAATTCATTTGTATTTTCAAATCACCTTTGTTAAGAGAACAATGTTGCTCTTCGCTTTATTAGTTTCTTAATACCGATTTTGACTGAAAATTATGTAGAAAAAGTAATGTGATGCCGCTGGTTTAAATTAAGATTGCCGTGTATCCCTTTAACTCTGCACACCTTGCTGTTTCATGTTAGTTAAGTGTACTGGCCCAGATATTACATTTGTACTTTATTTGAAAAGAATAATAATATGGCATACTGCGCATTTAAAACCTGATATTTTAGGGCATAGGTACTCAGGCGATATTAACTGTTATGTTAAACATCAGAATGAATACCTCGTTTTACTTTCCTAATTATCATAAAGTGTCCACATTTAGTACCAGTGCAACACTTCTTTACTCTGAAAACGTATGATAGACCGTTTGTATGCAGTGTGTATTAATTATCAACGTACTTAAAGTACTAAAACTGTAATTGTACGAAGTTGAGAATGAGAAAAACAGGTCATATATTTTTTTAAAACAGCAAGGCAGTATTATAAAAGAAATATTTAATTGCTTAATACTAGATTGTTACTAGGATTTACTGATAACTTAATTCTAGAATGTTACTAGTATTTACTGATAACTTAAAACTAGAATGTTACCAGTATTTACTGATAACTAGAATGTTACCAGTATTTACTGATAACTAGAATGTTACCAGTATTTACTGATACCTAGAATGTTACTAGTATTTACTGCTAACTAGAATGTTACTAGTATTTACTGATAACTTAATTCTAGAATATTACCAGTATTTACTGATAACTTAATACTAGAATGTTACTAGTACTTACTGATAACTTAATACTAGTAGTTACTAGTATTTATTGATAACTTGCTACTAGAATGGTACTAGTATTTACTAATACACATACATTTACTAGTATTTACTGATAACTAGAATGTTACTAGTATTTACTGATAACTTAAAGTAGAATGTTACTAGTATTTACTGATAATTGAATACCAGAATGGTGCTAGTATTTACTGATAACCAGACTTTTACTAGTATGTACTGATAACTAAAATGATACTAGTATTTACTGATAACTAGAATGTTACTAGTATTTACTGATAAATTAATACTAAAATGTTACTAGTATTTACTGATAACAAGAATGTTACTAGTATTTACTGATAAATTAATACTAAAATGTAACTAGTATTTACTGATAACTAGAATGTTACTAGTATTTACTGATAACTTAATACTAGAATGTTACCAGTATTTACTGATAACTTAATACTAGAATGTTACTAGTATTTACTGATAACTTAATACTAGAATGTTACTAGTATTTACTGATAACTAGAATGTTGCTAGTATTTACTGTTAACTAGAATGTTACTATTATTTACTGATGACTAGAATGTTACTAGTATTTACTGATAACTAGAATGTTACTAGTATTTACTGATAACTAGAATGTTACTAGTATTTACTGATGACTAGAATGTTGATAGTACTTACTGATAACTTAAAACTAGAATATTGCTAGTATTTACTGATAACTTTATACTAGAATGGTGCTAGTATTTACTGATAACTAGAATGTTACTAGTATTTACTGATAACTTAATACTAGAATGTTACAAGTATTTACTGATAACTAGAATGTTGCTAGTATTTACAGATAACTTAATACTAGAATGGAATTAGTATTTACTGATAACCAGACTTTTACTAGTATTTACTGATAAATAGAATGTCACTTGTATTTACTGATAACTTAATACTAGAATGTTACTTGTATTTACTGATAACTAGAATGTTGCTAGTATTTACTATTAACCAGAATTTTAATAGTATTTACTGATAAATAGAATGTTACTTGTATTTACTGATGACAAGAATGTTACTAGTTTTTACTGATAAATTAATACTAAAATGTTACTAGTATTTACTGATAACTAGAATGTTACTAGTATTTACTGATAACTTAATACTAGATAGTTACCAGTATTTACTGATAAATTAATACTAGAATGTTACTAGTATTTACTGATAGCTTAATACTTGAATGTTACTAGTATTTACTGATAACTACAATGTTGCTAGTATTTACTGATAATAAGAATGTTACTAGTATTTACTGATAACTAGAATGTTACTAGTATTTACTGATGACTAGAGTGTTGATAGTACTTACTGATAACTTTAAACTAGAATGTTACTAGAATTTACTGATAACTAGAATGTTACTAGTATGTACGGATAACTTAATACTAGAATGTTACCAGTATTTACTGATAACTAAAATGTTGCTAGTATGTACTGATAACTTAATACTAGAATGGTGCTAGTAGTTACTGATTACTAGAATGTTACTAGTATTTACTGATAACTTAATACTAGAATGTTACCAGTATTTACTGATAACTAGAATGTTGCTAGTATTTACTGATAACTTAATAATAGAATGGTATAAGTATTTACTGATAACCAGACTTTTACTAGTATTTACTGATAACTAGAATGTTACTAGTATTTACTGATAACTTAATACTAGAATGTTACCAGTATTTACTGATAACTTAATACTAGAATGTTACTAGTATTTACTGATAACTTAATACTAGAATGTTACTAGTATTTACTGATAACTAGAATGTTGCTAGTATTTACTGTTAACTAGAATGTTACTATTATTTACTGATGACTAGAATGTTACTAGTATTTACTGATAACTAGAATGTTACTAGTATTTACTGATAACTAGAATGTTACTAGTATTTACTGATGACTAGAATGTTGATAGTACTTACTGATAACTTAAAACTAGAATATTGCTAGTATTTCCTGATAACTTAATACTAGAATGGTGCTAGTATTCACTGATAACTAGAATGTTACTAGTATTTACTGACAACTTAATACTAGAATGTTACAAGTATTTACTGATAACTAGAATGTTGCTAGTATTTACTGATAACTTAAAACTAGAATGGAATTAGTATTTACTGATAACCAGACTTTTACTAGTATTTACTGATAAATAGAATGTTACTTGTATTTACTGATAACTTAATACTAGAATGTTACTAGTATTTACTGATAACTAGAATGTTGCTAGTATTTACTATTAACCAGAATTTTAATAGTATTTACTGATAAATAGAATGTTACTTGTATTTACTGATGACTAGAATGTTACTAGTATCTACTGATAAATTATTACTAAAATGTTACTAGTATTTACTGATAACTAGAATGTTACTAGTATTTACTGAGAACTTAATACTAGATAGTTACCAGTTCTTACTGATAAATTAATACTAGAATGTTACTAGTATTTAGTGATAACTTAATACTAGAATAATACTAGTATTTACTGATAACTAGAATGTTGCTAGTATTTACTGATAACTAGAATGTTACTAGTATTTACTGATAACTAGAATGTTACTAGTATTTACTGATGACTAGAATGTTGATAGTACTTACTGATAACTTAAAACTAGAATGTTACTAGTATTTACTGATAACTAGAATGTTACTAGTATGTACGGATAACTTAATACTAGAATGTTACCAGTATTTACTGATAACTAAAATGTTGCTAGTATGTACTGATAACTTAATACTAGAATGTTACTAATATTTACTGATAACTATATACTAGAATATTACTAGTATTTACTGATAACTTATTACTAGAATGTTAATAGTATTTACTGATAACGTAATACTAGAATGTTACTATTTTTTACTGATAACTTAATACTAGAATGTTACTATTATTTCCTGATAACTTAATATTAGAATTTTACTATTATTTACAGAGAACTTAATACTAGAATGTTACTAGTATTTACTGATAACTTAATAATAGAATGTTACTAGTATTTACTGATAACATAATACTAGAATGTTACTTGTATTTACTGATAATTTAATACTAGAATGTTACTAGCATTTACTGACAACTTAATACTAGAAGGTTACTAGTATTTACTGATAACTTAATACTAGAATGTTACTAGTATTTACTGATAACTTACTACTAGAATGTTACTAGTATTTACTGATAACAAGAAGGTAACTAGTATTTACTGATAACTTAAAACTAGAATGTTACTAGTATTTACTGAATACTAGAATGTTACTAGTATTTACAGATAAATTAATACCAGAATGTTACTAGTATTTACTGAGAACTTAATACTAGAGTGTTACTAGTATTTACTGTTAACTTAATACTAGAAGGTTACTAGTATTTTCTGATAACTTAATACTAAAATGTTACTATGATTTACTGTTAATCTAATACTAGAAGGTTACTAGTATTTACTTATAACTTAATACTAGAATGTTACTTGTATTTACTGATAACTTAATACTAGAATGTTACTAGTATTTACTGATAACTAGAAGGTTACTAGTATTTACTGATAACTTAATACTAGAAGGTTACTAGTATTTACTAATAACGTAATACTAGAATGTTACTAGTAATTACTGATAACTTAATTCTAGAATGTTATTAGTATTTACTGACAACTAGAATGTTACTAGTATTTACTGATAACGTAATACTAGAAGGTTACTAGTATTTACTGATAACTAGAAGATTACTAGTATTTACTGATAACTTAATACTAGAAGGCTACTAGTATTTACTAATAACTTAATACTAGAATGTTACTAGTAATTACTGATAACTTAATTATAGAATGTTATTAGTATTTACTGATAACTAGAATGTTACTAGTATTTACTGATAACGTAAAACTAGAAGGTTACTAGTATTTACTGATAACTTAATACTATAATGTTACTAGTATTTACTGACAACTTAATACTAGAAGGTTATTAGTATTTACTTATAACTTAATACTAGAATGTTACTAGTATTTACTGACAACTTAATACTAAAATGTTACTAGTATTTACTGATAACTTCATACTAGAAGGTTACTAGTATTTACTGATAACTAAATACTAGAATGTTACTAGTATTTACTGATAAATTAATACTAGAGTGTTACTAGTATTTACTGACAACTTAGTACTAGAAGGTTACTAGTATTTACTGATAACATAATACTAGAATGTTACTAGTATTTACTGATAACTTAATACTAGAATGTTACTAGTATTTACTGATAACTTAATACTAGAATGTTCCTAGTATTTACTGACAACTTAATACTAGAAGGTTACTAGTATTTACTTATAACTTAATACTAGAATGTAACTAGTATTTATTGATGACATAATAATAGAATGTTACTGGTATTTACTGATAACTTAATACTAGAATGTTACCAGTATTCACTGATAACTAGAAAATTACTAGTATTTACTGATAACATAACACTGGAATTGTTATAGTATTTACTGATAAGTGAAACCTCTAATTTTACTTCCTATTTTCATAACCATTTCTCAAACAATTATAAAATAGTTATATTAAACTTGTATCGATGAAAGATCGGGATATCTTAGTGAAAAAATATTCGGTATCACTAAATATTAATAACTAATTCGGATCACTGAAATAACTAACTGTGCACTTTTCTATCTTCTTTTTCTTGCGACTGCGCAAGCCTTAGTTTTTACCTTCACCTGACAACCTTTTTAAACAAAAAAGTGTTCGCTATCACGGCCGATTAATGAAGTACTATCGACTGGGAGGTGATACCACGCCTACCAAACGCTCTCCTGGTGCTGACTTCTGCACCGTTAGAGGAGTATCCGGTACTGCCGTTGAGCGCCCCTTTTGGATCAATGTAAACAAGGTATGTTGTCATGTTCATTTGCGTATAATTTCTTTTCAAAGCGTTTAATCGGAAATCGAAGACAGTCATGCAACCATTCTGTGAAAGGTCTAAATCCACACCAAATATCCTAACTGTAAGTGCTGCAGATTTTGTAGATTTTACGATTCGCGTTGACAGGCCATGAAGTAAAAGTGCTTCTTGTCATATATGTTGTCATTAAAACACAGAATTGTCATGAATCAAAGGAACTTACACAAGTGTGTAAGCTTCGACAGTCGAATAAATAAACACAAATGCTATTCAAAATGCATCGTGCTGCATTGGGTCTCACACCTCTAGTATCTCCCCTGACAGTTCACGGACCTAGAGACAAAAGAAAAACAGAAAATAGGTATACATTTGTCTAAATTTTAGGCAATTTTTGATTTGAAAAAATAGTGTTTCTGTGCTTCAGCATACATCAGCCGTGTAAAAGACAGATGATGCAGAAAATTCCATGGTGATATGAGGTTTCATTCACATTTCAGAAGTGTTTGAAGTGTTTGACCTAAGCACCCCATATTCAGCTAGACAGTGTATGAATTTTATATTTTCCATAGGGGTCACATAAACATGAGAGAGAAAAAAAAACTGGCAAACTTATGTATTTTATTGTTTTAAATTACTGGTCTTGGCTATACTGAAGATATTAAACCAAAAGCAATATCTGCTACCCAGCTTTGAAGCTCAGATGTTGGAAAGCTGTACAGAACTCTATGGGAAAATTAACTGAGGTGTGATAGAGTGACCGGTGCTGCATTAGAACTGTATATTTAAAGATACGTCTTTCCTGAGGTAGTTATGTCTACTCTGTCGTGAGATTCACACTGCAAATCGTGTATAGGAATCATTTTCAATATTTGCAGAAATGTTCGAATGTTATCTAGTATGTTTTGAAAAACATCCTATTGTCAACATCCTAACGTGGCCGTCGTTGTGCTCTTTGTCTGGATAACATACATAGTAACTGAAATATATTTTTTGAATTGTAGGAGAAGCAATTTACGCATGTTAAGGCACGCATTGGTATTTCAGTATTCAATAGATGACAATTAGGCATGGTGAAGGCATGCAGTTGCATATGAGTATAAAATAAACATAGTTATTCAATTCTGTGCTGTTTGTCCAAATATAAACCATTATCTCAGAACGTATTTGCTTCAGACAGCAGAACAGCAGAACATCCCCCCTCTCCCATACTATACACACACACTCACCAAGTGTTTGGCCGCCATTATTAAAAATAGTCAAAACCTTAAAAAATCTTCTTTTCATGAACCGCACGACCGATTTTGACAACTCTTTCTATAAACTTATACGAACGAATACCATGGTATTCTATCAATTGTTCATTTACAATCGGAAAGGAGACAACTTAGGCTTTAAGCGTTGCAATCTCTTAAACACAATACTGAAATTGCTTGACTTTTTCAAACGAAACTTCAACATTTCTGAATTTCGTGTAACAAAGTACACTTTGATTATTACGTATACAATAGTGTAGTATAGGACATGTTTGGATTATGCATTTCTTTATCCTTTCAGTGTATATGTTTTGAACTGTGTCTACTTGATTGCAGTGTGGCCATAATATAAAAATACGCGAAAACTTGCGTCGTTCTTAAATCGCATATTTAACAGCACAAACATTTGTTTAGTAGAAGTCAATAGCGTACAGATTTATTATAGCATTGGTCTTAACTGTGAATCATAGCTCTTATGGTTGTATATTCGGTACTTAGCATACTATTAGACATAATATAAAATGCATAAGAGCAGTTATTCTTACAGCTACTTGGGTATGTGATTAGGAGTGTTAGCAATTTTAAATTGAATAATTTTACATTGAGCTGTGTCCCATTATCCTAAAACTCTGCCCCAGAAAATGTTGCATGTACTACAAACATATGGTCCTCCTTCAAGTTTATTCAAATCGAGACCATGGTGTCACATTTGGCCCCACACCAGAGATCACATGTTTTTCATTGCCGTATATAGGGATAATTAACTATTTTCTTTTCCGAAATTACTGACAATTACTAATGATGAGAAAGGCGGATACAACTATACAACCAGCACAGGCCCGAGTCCTTCCCCACCCCTGGGGACATAGCCCCTGGGTAATAACTATATATACACTTACCTTGCATGAGCAGACGGATACAAGCATCCAACCAGCATCGCTCTTGGGATTCCTATCCACCCCTAGGAAATAGCCCATGGGTCATACCTTGGAAACCGTAGAGAAGGTTTCAAGCCTGCTGATTTCTTCTTTTTTTTCTTTTTTTTTAAATTTTCATTGGTTTTCATTTTTGCTGATGGTAAGGGTAGCAACAGTCCTTTACAGTTTTCACTTTGATAAGGTAATCTTATAATTATACATGGTAACAGTGAACAGTTTATATGTGTTGTAATGCACACTCTAACGCACACGTATCCCCTACATGTGAACAATTGTATTTCTGTGCTGATATGTACCTCTAGCACGTCGTGTTACAAGGTAATTGTAATCAATATGTAAGGCATGTCAAGGTATTTGAACAGAAAGAAGCGAGGTCGCCCATATTGATTTAAAATGCTTGGTAGGAGGAACTGATGGTAACAATCGGGAAGAATGTAAGAAAAAAAGCTCGTGGCGTGTTTATGTGGCAACATTTTTTTTTTTCAATATTGTTTTAACACCCGTGAGTTGATATATTATTTTGTTAACTTCTTGTCTCTCGGCAGCTATTTTACGCTTGCGTAAAACTTTGCTTGTCTACTTTTGATATTACTAAACATATTAAATTAGTACCGTCTTTTCAAGAAAAGGAAGTTGACAAATATTTTCTCCATTTTGAGACAATTGCTGACAATTTAAAATGGTCAATAGAACATTGGAAATTACTTTGGACTTACATAGTGTTTTAATCGGGAAAGCCCGTGTGTTTTACAGTCAGTTAACTATAGAACAAAGTTCCTCATACCAAACTGTTAAAGATATTACCTTAAGGGTGACCACTGCTGAGGTTTTGGATTTTTGCACTTCCGGAAATTTACATTTGTTATATTTCAAAAATTATAATAAAACTGGAAACAATATTATACAGTAACAAACTCATGCCCAATAGGGATATTTTAGTGCAAAAAAAATGAACATTTTTAAGAAAATTGTTTTTACCTCACATTTTGTGCCCAAAATTGACAATTTTTAACATAAGCCAAAATGGGGGGTAGGGGTACAAAAGATGGTATTTCTCAAAAACCGTTTAAGATATTCACTTAATTTAAACTTTATTACAAAGACATGTGTTAGGATATACAGAGACAGCAATACAAAGTATTGTTCCTATTATTTGTTACAGACCTATGCCGTTATATGTCAGAGCTCGTCGAAATCTAAAAAAGCACATTTTTTCTCAGTTTTTATTGAATATCTTTCTTATATGCACACCGACCCCCAATTTTTATTTTTTCATTCTAAAACTCAGGTCTTATATATATTGTAGACAAAAAATCTCAAAAAGTTATCTGTTCCTTTATCATGAAAAATTGATTTATCACAAATTTAAAAATGCAATTTATAGTAAACTGGGTGGGGTAATGCCAAGGGATGTAATAATTGTTCAGATGGTGATAAAAATACCACAACTCTTAATTTGTCGTCCTAAAGTATGAACTATTACATTAAAAAAGACGGAAAATCGATACCTGTTCTGCAAACCACACTACACACATATAAGTTGCCATACACAATTTTCAGCTGATTCAGAATTTAAAACCACACTGTGAGAGTGTAGTACTAAAGATTAATTTTGCGAAAAAGTTATATCACCGACCCATCATTATTTTTCCAGAAACTAACTAGTAATATGTTAGTCTTCATAAAAAACAGGGAAATAAAAAATTCTATCTGTTCTGATATTCACCAGAGGGCACCCTTAAAAGCTTATGAATTGGTTCATGAGGCATATAGGCAGAAGTTTAGAAATTGTAAGAAAGAAAGTGATCAAACACATGTTGAATTTACTCGAACCAAAGAACAATTATTTGATAGATGGTGTGCATCCAAGAAAATTTAGCACACTCATGATAAGTTAAGGCCAGTTATTATAATTGAGGAGTTCAAAAAGTGTACTAACAATGATGTTAAAACCTATTTAGATGATCAAAAGGTTGAAGCTTTGGAAGATGCTGCACGTTATTCGCTAACTCACAGGGTTTATGTTGTTCAAAACTGAAGCCCTCAGATAATAGTTCATGGCGGAGATTTCTTTATTTAAACAATCCCGTTTTATTGGGTTGAGAGTAGGGTAAGTATGAGGTTTTGTGCACCCTAGAATCTGGTTTAAACTCCCAGCGGCCTTTTTTGCCACTGACCGTTCCAAGGCGGTAGCCCTTTTGTCAACCCTTTTGTGTTTGTGATGTCTTATTTGGTGGCCTTTTATTCACCTTCAAAGTTGTTTTTGGTTTCTGTGTGTGTTTCTGGTTGACTCGTCCTTGAATGCTGCTTTTCCTGTTCGATTTTTATGTGTATACTTGTCATATCAATATGTTAAAAGAATACATTGACAGAGATAGTCTTTCTTCACATTTAGTTTGCTCTGTCCCACTTGAAAATTTCAGTGACGGATTACAGAATGAGAATGAACAGTTTGACACAAAGTATCCTGGTTTAGCGAAATTACAAAACAGTGATATTTTTAAAAAAAATCTTGACGAGAAACTGTCACATCTAGAACCATTACAGAGACATGAGCTGAAACAATTAATACATGAATATGAGCACTTATTTGCGGATGTTCCAACCCTAACTGACATAATTTACCATGATGTCGATGTTCTACTCTAATAAAACAGCATCCATACTACTAAAAAACAATATCTCAAAGAAAAAATTCAATATTTATTGGACAATGATTTCATTGAACCAAGTAAAAGTGACTGAAGTTCACCATGCATTCTTGTGGCGAAATCGGATAATACATATCGAATGTGTACTGACTATAGACAAGTCAACAGTGTCACAAAGCTGATTCATTTCTAATTCCATGAATTGACGACTGTATTGACAAAACTGGAAATGCAAAATACGTTACAAAAGTTGATCTCTCAAAAGGAATTTGGAAAGTTCCTCTAACAGAAAGATCTAAAGAAGTTTAAGCATTTGTAGCACCAGATGGACTATTTCAACATGAAGTTATGCCTTTTGGAACGACAAATTCTCCAGCAACGTTTCAACGTCTCGTCAATATGTTAATCTCCGTTAATTTACGACACATACTGTTTTGGATTAAAGAGACACTTACTGTTTTGGATTGAAGATACACTTGCTAATCTGAATTAAAGGAGCATTGTATACTTTATTTGGACTTATTTCAAAAATTGGATATTAATGCAAAAACTGGATTTGTGTATCCCGTAAGTGAATATTTTATGTAAATACATTTGTTAATTATGTTTTTGTGTGGCTGGGTTTGCTTCCTTTCTTGTTACATTTTACTCGTAACACCTGAGCAAAATGTGGCATGTGATTAAAATCCAATGAGCATTGCCCGCGCAAAATCGGACCCTGCTCTCAGCGTTTTTTGTTATACAGGCCATAAAGGCCTATTTACTTACAAGTACGTAAACGGTCTACTTAAGTAATTGGTGATGCTCCCGTCCTCTAACCAGTCGTTAGTGAAGTTGTCAAAGACATCTTACTAAGTTGGTGGTTAATATCTAAGAGAGTCTCTACACATGGTCGCTGTTAGTCCTACGTCACAATTGATTTATCACTGACCCTAAAAGACCGCGGGAGGTCAGTTGTGCTAAGTTGACATTAAGTGACCTTGTCTTGAGTTCACCAACCATTCTTGAGAATATTCTTAGACGTAAGCCAAAGTATGCAAACTTCAATCGCAAATAGTACTATAAGTTTCAAGTATAAATGTTCATAACAAGCTGCTATGTATACATATGATTAATATTAAATAAATAGCAACGTCATACGTTTGTTTATCTTTGAAAGTCATGGGAATATTTATGAAGGTAATTTGAGTACTTGAGCTCAAGTCTAAAAACAGTTTGAAGAGTGGTTTATGAATTCCAGGCCAGTACAACAATATACTTACAGGGCATGAACATACGGATACAACCATCCAACCAGCATTGGCCCTGGATTCTATCCAGACACCTGAGGTCATAATCCCTCTCTTATAACTTGGAAACTCTTGTGATCCCTACCTTCGACACCTATATATACTTACTGGTCATGACTAGACGGATACAACAACCCAACCAGCACCGGCCATCGGGGTCCATCCTCAACCCTGGGGAAATAACCCATTGGTCATACCTTGGAAAACCTTGAATCCCAGCACTATAACCATTAATGGGCATGAACAAGCAAATTCAGTCATCCAACAGCGTCGGCCCTGAGGTATATTCTCACCCCTGTGTACAAAAAAGAGTGTTTCATGACCATATTGGCCCTGTTGTTTAGCGCATAAAAGCTTGTAGTTAAAATTGAATCCCATCAAATGTGTACAACCAGGCGATATAAGCCCTCTTTGGCCTCTTGTTTGTTATATCTTGCGTTATGGTGTTTGTGATCTAAATTCTGAACGTTCTTATCCGTTTGTCATGGTTTTAAGTTTATTTTTTATGTTGACGTTTTCAAAGAATATACAATATCCTACGCAAATATCTATTTCACACTATATATATATATTATATATATATACACTATATATATATATATATATGGAGAAATATTTGAGAACTACAACCTTCGGACGAACTACGGCAGGGCGCCTAGCTATGACGAGATCCACAGAAATCAAACGTATGCATTCACTCCTTGAAAAAGTCAGCTGCAACACACGTTGATGAACTGTATCTCTACATCATAACACACTCGTCTGGAGGCACAATTAACATATAGACGCATACATACATACAATTATAACTCATATGAGTGGGCCACATTTAAGCATTCAACCACACACAGTTATAATGAGACAGTGACAATGCAAGGTGCCGGATCTTGGGGATACTGTGAATTCAGTAAATATTATAAAGGGAAATAATTTGAACTCTCCAGTGGGAGCGCCAAGCCGGCGCGGAGGGATATTTACTTTAAAACGTCAAGCGCAAAAAACGTAAACAAACTGCGTTTTGAGCCGATTTCAGGATGGCGGTCAAAATGACACCAGTGATGTAAACTGTATTCAACTAATAATGTACAATGATGACACACATAAACAAATGCATCAATTCGTTTGTTACAGAATGAATTTTAAGTTTTTACGTGTTTTGTCTATTCTTTTTTATTAAAAATACGATTTCTAGGCTTTAACAAATTACCGATCGTTTCGAAAATTTATGTGAAATTTTAGCTTTTAATCAATTTGATAATTACAGTTTGTTCTTATAGCGAGAAAAAAGACGAAAGCATTAAATTCAAGAAAAAGTCTTCTTCTACAGGCCTGTAAAATGTCATCAAAATTTGGGAAAAGGACTTTTTTCTACCCAAAATAACGTTTCATGACCGTTCATAAAATTACACACAGAAAAGTGAGACTCTTCAACCGTGTGCTTCATACAAAAAACTTTCAGAATCATATTTGTATCGCTACAATTAAAACATAATTTATACAAGCCATTTCCTGATAAAATAACCATCATTTTCATGGCCTACTTTTAAAAATAAATTTAGGTGTATGTTGTGTTATTGTGAAAACTATTTCAGTCAACAAACATGCGAAAGAGCAAAATGTCAGCTGTTTATCGATCGACTTCAATTTTTTTAATTTGTGTCTCGATTTGTATGAAGATTTTAACAGCGAGAAAAAAGAAAAGAACATGAACGATGAGTTTAATCCTTCCTCTGGCAGTATGTGAATTTTCAAGCGAATTTGAAAAAACTACTTTTTTCTACCCAAAAAAGCGTTTGGTCACTGTTTTACGCAAGCGTTTCGAACGTTGTTTTTGTGTAGTTTTGTTACACGGCATGGAATACGACATGCAATACATCGGTCAGCTCTGTGTGTGATACATTCTGAAATTACCTGATATATTGTAGTGAAGAGACAGTCGATAAGAGACAAAATATTTATGCTAACATGATATATTTTAAATTCGATTGTTATTGAAAATATTGCAAAAAAATCAATACCGTGTTTCCCCGAAGACCACATTCCAATACAGAATTGTGACGTCACAATGCTTGTACTAGTATTATCAAAGGGTGAAAAGGTGTACGCGGACAATGTTTTAAATCTTCGAAAGATAGTGTGTTGTTATTTATTTATTTTGGTCGAAGAGCCCTTTAAAAAATAAGTATCATTGGCTATTATCCTTTCGACCCATCCACCCCCGCCCCACCCACACCCAGCACATTTTTTTTAAATGGACAGAATTAATCTAGAATGCGAACTATGAATTTAAATGTATTTTAAAGGCCATTTGGATTGTCGACTCAAATATAATATGAACTAGGGCTGTATTGATTTGAACAGCGACCGCAGAGGGAAGTAAGATGGGTGAATATTCCCATTAGACATGCCATCGCCAGGGCTACAGCTCCTTAGGTTCAACGCTTTTTCCACTGTGTAACCGAGGCCTCTTTTCCGAAAGTCTGTGAAATAGCATCTTTGAAACAATCTTTGTATTAAACCGTGCCAGCGCCTTTACATCTGAGATACCAAGAACACATGATTGGCAATCGACCACTTACATGTATGTGTACCCTGCTGCACCCCCCACCCCACACACACACACCGCCACCACACACAGAGTTTAACTCATCTTAGTGGGGTTCGGGGTCCCTCCCGCCCTCACTCCGTTTAACTTATCCTAGTGGGGTTCGGTGTCATGCTACCCGTATTATGTTTTTTTGCTGTTACAATGCGCATGCTGACGTATATTTCAGAGTTATAAAACGGTAGATAAAGGTAAGTACACACATGTACCTGAAAATACACCCCCCCCCCCCCACCTCCCCAACCACAAACCCCCACACCGCTAATACCTCCTCCATTGTTATTGCATTTTTGGACTTTTTACATTTTCCATTTCCGAGTTAGGCGTAGGGTCGGGCGTACCGTGCTTACGCAGAGCTACGTCAATGACACCTACCATCTTTTATGAAACTATATTAGTACCAATCAGTAAGGGATGGGCAGAACCCTGCAGTCTATAGGGTAGATAGGCACCCGAGGGTAATAACCCTAAACTTAGTATCCTTTTGTAGAATTTTTTTTCTTGTAGGATCTTCTTCTATTTTTTAATTTTATAATGTACTTAAAATTTTAAGATGGTCGCCAAAATGAGAAAAGCATGAAAAACAGCATCATGCATTATAACACACAAGTCTGTCATGTGCTTTTGTCAGCAAGGACATTTATCATTCCTGATTTATTTTAAATGGATTGGAGGCGGTCTGGAAGACTATAGGCGTCTTTTCAAATACGTAATGCGTTTCATTTTCATATTCAATGTACATAATATTATGCTCTAACCACAAATTTGCCAAAACAATATTCATAGTTATTGGACATGTCAATAGCATTGAATAATTGCTAAGGAAGAACTTATACATATTTTCATAGAGTAAGACGAAAATGTGTGTTTCATGAACATAGGTAATAGAGGATCTTACATGAAAGCCGACAGAGCTTAAAGTGATCCCTAAGCGTCTGCCATGTCCACTGGCACAGCTATATATATAGGTCAATTGTAGTTTAAATGTTGGATATACTCAGGTTTAATGAATTCATAAGTCATTCAACAGAAAAGTGATCATTTGTTTAATAGGCATGTCAAACATATAATACATACTGGTAATGGCTGTGAGTGAAATATATAAATTATTGGTGCAATATTATCAACAGTTTAGTAATATAATAATAACTATTAGCTTTGCACTATTCTAGTATTAATATTAATGATTGCAAAAATGTGAATTATGTAGAAAAACTAATGGGACACTGCGAGTAGTTAGCTTTCAACAAATAAAGATTGCTATGTGTCCCTTTAAGGTCCATAATTAATATGTTAATAAAACAAGTTACAACCCAATGCTGTTTGTTTTCTTAAAGTTGTGTCACAGGTTTTGAACATAGTTCAGCATCAACATGTATTCTCCGTTATATGTACACGTAACAGTCAGTTCAATAAAACTGTGTACTTCAACGTCTCAAATGGAATGATGAGTGTTTTTTTATTGAGTATTAAATAAGCAAAACTACTTTTCACATCACTCTCATTGGCATGGATGACAGCGCTAAATGCATGTGGGAGGAAACCAGCATGCACAGATCCTTGTGAAAAACTTGAGTGTCAATTAGTGTTGAGAACATGAACTGTAGATGTAGTTCAAGATAATCCATTCAATTTATTGTTCAATACTTGGATCCATTACAGTTGTATACCGTAACCTTGTGTTGTGAAAATGGTAGCATCTTGTCTGAAAAATAAAGAAAATGCAAACACTGAGTATTACAACTTAAATATCTGCTGTACATGAAATACTAACATTTGATCATTTTTAATAATATACAAAATATGTATTTTATATAGAACCTATACAGGCCAAATAAAATAAAAATTAAACCTGTGTATACATATCATGTGTATTAAGGGAGTTGGTCTGGTTTAACACAGACCTGAATATTTAATTCGGTCCTAGTCAATATAAAATTTATTGAAAAAGATTACCATTTTTTTTTTTTAATACTGAGAACGTATGTATTGTTTAAGATCCTTTTCATGCTTTAATACTGTCTCTCAGTTCCACCTTTCAAGGTATGGTTTCCAGGTGTTTTAACTAGATTTATCTAATTATTATTATTTTATTATTTTTTGGGGATTGATGTGAAATGCTTCCCCACCATACAAATAAGTTCTGCTTACAAACCTCTATGAAATCCATCTTGTTTTTGTGAGCTCCTCCAACCTCACCTCATCCAACGTTCAGATCAGAATATGAAAGATGCAGGCATCATGTCTGTGAGACTGAGGTCTCCCTATGAAAAATATAATGACACAGTGTACAAACGCAATTGCCAAATTTCATTTGGATCTGAACATTTCGCTGAAATTAAATAATAATTAGATCTATGCATTCAATTCTTATTTCTATGTACTGTTACTGTGAAAATTTGTTCATCAGTGCTTTTTCCCACACAATTGGGAAGAGGCCCAGGCCTGTCCATTTTGGGGAAAAAGACGAGCTTATTTCTCATTTTGGGAAAGATGTAAGATTTTACCAATTAAGTAAATTTGACAATACTATGCTTTATTTATATTTTCAGCCAACAGTTATTATAATTACTGTTTCTCAGTCAGAACTGACTCCACAAACAAAAACACATTGCAGAAATAATGCTTTTTCTCAAATTCTGAGACACTGCTGCTTTCTGATTGGCAAAGATTTCTGCCACAATTGGGGAAAAAACAGTCAAGTTCTCAACTGGGAAAGAGGCCTTTTAGAGGTCTCTGTTATATAAGGTAAAAAAGCCCTGTTCATGGTACACAGATCACTTTAGCGGAGTCAATCACATAAAATAGAACTGGGATGTAGTGTATATTTTCTTTTTAATTGAAAACCAAGTGTTGCAGTATTTAGCATTTCATTGAACACATTTTAAGTAGGGTTTGTAGAGAAAATATGCGAGAGGGACGTAGAAGAGAGGGGAAGGGGGTTGGGGATAGTGGTGGGTGCAGCAGGGCCTTTTTACCAGTTTTGGGAAGGGGCCTTTTGCTCTTAATCGAGGGTGGAATACATAAATGGGGAATGAAACTTCCAAGGTAAGTTTAAAAAGTGGGGAAGTCTGCATGCTTTTAAAAGAAATGAGAGTAGGGAATGGGCCTTTTAAAGGCCGCTTCAAAGAAGGGTAAATAGTCCATGGGGAGGGTATGCGTCAGCTGCCTGTGGTTAAATGTAGAGAAGGGGGTGGCAGGGATGTGGTTTAGGAACTGCTGTGTCCCATGGCCATGCAGTGTATGTGGGGTTTGACAATGGCCATTACAGGCATACCATAAGGTGTACCCCTTCACAGGGTTCAGGGCTGAGGGTCTCCCAGCGGTTTTGGGGAACAAGGGAGCATATTTTTGGGGAACAAAGCAAAAAGTGTAGGGGATCACCGGGTCGTATTGTCAGGGAACAAGGGAGCATGGGCCACCCCTGGAAGGGCCTCATGTCTATGGCTACAGGTCTTGTTATACAAACAAGAATGATTCTGAGAGAGGAATCATATGAATAATTCAATGAAATCAACAACTGTCACGGCTGATCCAGTAATGTTTACTATTTACACAGTTTGTCAACATTAACACCATCGATGTGCTTGGCAAATTGCAAGGAAACACTGCATAAAAAAACAAAAAAAGAGTTGTACATGTACACATTTGAACTCACGTGTTATTTGCCTGCAGAGTTCTAAGACAGTCAACTGTTTCCTTCGTTCCGTTAACCTGTGTATATTTCCAATTGTTTATCCCAGTGTGAACACCCTGCATCAGATATCGCTATCAAAACTCAGTGGAGTCAACGTTTACTAACGTGTAAACACATTCTACGTATTGATGACGTAATCCAAAACTGACATTTTACAAAAAGTGTTCACTCCTGTAAACTTGGTACGCGAAAAATTGATAACTGCGGTCTGAATCGACGTTTTTACAAAAAGAAAATGGCGGTGTTTTGTGATTTTTTTAATGAAATAGTCCGGCAAACACTAACAAATAATCCCTGTCACGGAGTATCAAAATGATCAAAAAAGCTAAATAATTAGTTCCTGACGTTCCCACTGCTCTACGGCAACTTTCGAAATTGGGATCTCGTAAGAGATTCATGTTCACAAGGCAGAATTATATATAGGGAGAAATATTTATAATTGGAAATTGTGTGTGTGTCTATCTTCTCATTTAGTTTTAGGTGAATTGTTTTAATATTTGAAAGATGACTTATTAGGATGTGAATATGATAGTAAAGGCAAATATGTATTGTTTGATTATTTTTGTATCAGTTATGGCTCTTTGATAGTTTAAATTTTAACATAGCATGTACATACTGCTCTCATATAAATGTAAGTTTTTGACATATGAAATAAGTATAAAAGTCGAACAGGAAATGCAACTTTCACAGAACACAGTAAACCCAAAAAACACGCTAAAAGACAAACATGAATGGCAATAGTATTAAAAAAAAAAAGGCATATGACGTCACAAACACAAAAAGGGTTGACAATAGGGCTACCGCCTTGGAACGGTCAGTGGCAAAATAGGTCGCTGGGGCCTATAATATTGTTTTAGCTATACTATAATACTGTTTTTATATATAATACTGTTTTAGCGTTCTAATCCAAAAGGGCTTAAAACGCTCTGCTTGATGTACACATTTGACTTAAATACTGCATTAGCTCTCTAATCCAAGCGTCCATGCTCTTATGGGATGGCGAGTTGTCTGTCACCCGTCGTCCTTCCGTTAACTTTTACCTCGTTAAGACGATATGGCCTTCATTTTTCATCCGATCTTTACCAAACTTTACCAGATTGTTAATATCAATATCAATGAGGGCTCGGAAATAATGAAAACCAGCAAGATCGGACCAGCAAAAGCGGTGTTATGGTCCTCGATTAAGTTAAAATTGCTATATTCTGCCTCGTTAAGACAATAGGGCCTTCATTTTTAATCCGATCTTTACCAAGTTTTACCAGATTGTTAATATCAGTAAAAGCTCGGACAACCAGCCAGATCGGACCATTTACACTAGATAGTTACTTTCAATGAAAGCTCAGGCAAGTTTGTAAACCAGCCAGATCGGACCAGTAACACCGGTGTTATGGCCATTGATTTTCTGTAATATTCTATATGTTGGCCTCATTAAGACGAAAGTGCCTTTATTTGGCCGGATTTCAGTGAAACTTTGCAGGGATCATCAGTACCAAGGCTAGTTGTACATATCGTCACCGTGTTCCGGTTGAATGATTATGGCGGAGTTATGACCCTTTAAGTGTTTATATACACAACATTTCCGGGCTAGTTTTCCTGAACCCTGGCTGGATTTCAACGAAACTCGACAAGGATGATCAGTATCAAGCCCAGTTGTGCATATCATCGCCATATTCCGGTTGTATGATTTTTGGCAGAGTTATGGCCCTTTAAAGGTTTTAATACACAAACTTTGTCCAGATTAATCTCTTCTGATCTCTTTGCCGGAGTTCAACGAATCTTGGCGGGGATGATAAGTACCAAGCATAGTTGCACCACCTTCATTGTCATGTTCCGGTTGAATTATATTCGGCTCTTTTAAGGTTTTAATGCACAAACGTTGTCTCAACTAATTATCCTGATTTGTTTTCGGATTTCAACAAATCTTGGCATGGATGATTAGTAACAAGACTAGTTACGCATTTAATTGCCATGTTCTAGTTGAATGAATTTTGGCAGAGGTATGACCCTTAAATGTTTTAATACACTAACTTTGTACAGACTAGACACTAACTTTTACAGACTAGTTCTCTTGAAGCTCTGCCTGGATTACAAAGAAACTTGGCAGGGATGATCAGTACCAAACCTAGTTGCGTATATCATCGTCATGTTTCGGTTGAACGATTTTTTAAAGTTATGGCCCCTTATACATAAACTTTACCTTCAGCCAGTAGAGCGGCCACATTCCCTCTTGGGCCTTTTGTTTCTTATTCTATTAAAAATGGTGAAAAAATGCGATTTTACTGAAGTAACTGGATATTCTTTTGAAGTGTTGAACATTTCATATTCTTGTTTAGAACTATATGTAATGAACCCATTGTATTTTTATGACAATGTAATTTAATATTTTACACTTAAAGATTATGAATATCCGTAAATTATAGTACGGGCCATAAACGAATTGAATAATGTGACATGATTCAACTAAAGAAACATATACTTTTATATGCAAATGAACGATATATATTAGGATAACGGATATATATTGTTTACAAGTAAATGACAAGCAGTTGAAGCTGTAGCGGCAGCAATATGAAAAGTAGAAGTAGCAGTAGCACTATTACAAAAGCAGTTTCAGTAAAACCATAAACACTGACAACATCATCAACAACAACATCAACATCATCTTTACCATCATCAGCGCAACAGCAGGAACACTAGTATCAACAGGGGCAGAAAGAGAACGCAGTATCACCAACACAATCATTTTAGTAATGTTAATAGGGGACACAAAAACACATTTGATTAATCAGACGAGCAATGTACCGTAGAATTATTGTGCTAAAAATAAAGTTTGGTCGGGTAATTTAAACAGACAAAAACGAAACTAGAACTGTCGCTAAAGCCTGACTTGATAATTTCCCTTCATAATCACATTCTCTTGATACTGATTCATTAGAAATATATTAAAAGGAATGGGTAGTAAGTAAGTCACACAAGGATTTCCACTGTGTGTTTTAATATATCATATGATTTGTATGATCTATTCATATATAATATGTATATACTCATTTGTTTATAGTTTTCTTTAGTTGAACCTTGTTATATTATGTTCCCATGTTCATCCAATTCATTTTAGCCCGTTCTTTAGTGTACTACATGCTAATAGTTAATTAATAAAAGACAATTAAACAAATAATGTTATTAGTTTGTTTTATTCAACATATATTTCTTTAAGCGATGAAAGCGTTAAGAAAACCTTCAGTACCTCAGTTACCCTAACAATATGACAACATATTTGTTACGTGTATTAGTATATTAATAATAATTTCGTCACATTACATACGCTCGTACACATTAGAGTCCCTAGACACACGGGAAAATACACACAACGGAGTCTTTTCATATATTGGCAACGCTAGTTTTGACACACAATAGAAATCGATTATTATTTTGGGCCCATGAAAATACAATCCTTTGATCTAAACAAATACTTTTGTTTAATGTTGATCTATGCAATTGATATTTTGTTTTGCTGCGTAATTTCCTTTGTTAAAAAAAAAATAATTATTTGTCCTGAACTAAAACCGATCCATATACTATTTCCGTATGTCAAAAGGAGCACACGGTTCGGCTGTGCTCAGTTGTGATTTGATGAGTCCAACCAACTTTCCGAGATCATAATATCCATCGATTGCAAACAAGTGATCCTTAGTTGGCAAGGACACATACGATAGAAGTTCGTTTGTTGCACTAGAGTACTGATTAATTCCGACCATCAAAGCGTACACATCCGCTGTACCCTGCAGAAGTGTAGCCGCAGCTACCGCATCTCCTCCACAGTTTGATCGGCCATCTGTGATGATCAGCACTTCATGTACAGAGCTCGTTCGCATACCTGCAGTCAAAGAAAAACATCAGTATTCAACTTAACAAGGCATACATTGGAAACCTCAGATTCAAGCGACTGGGTCAGTAAATTGCATTAGGCCTTCAGCTGGAGGAGTTGTTCGGTGTCATCTGAGGTGGCACATTCTAACAATAAGTTTTAAAATTGCTGATAACTGTGTACCTTTAACCAGATGACCCGAATAACACTTCCAATCTTCCTTTCTATGAGCCAACTTGTTGTGAAGTTTCGCTAAATCTTTCTAGGAAAGCTGAAATTATTTATTTCATGAGCTTAAACCAATGTTCTGTTTATAGTAACAGTGGCATTGACCTTGAATATGCCGGTATGTCAGAATGACGCAAGGATGGACATCGGGTATATGTTGTTATATTTCGAAGTCATGAAATTTATATTTCGGAATTTTGATGAAGAAATGTTAAAAAATCAAAACGTTTTTTTTTCAGACGCAAAGCATCAAATTATAGACAGAATGATCCATATCTATCGGTGTTTTTTATTGAAAAAGGGGTCGCAAAATGGTAAAATGATCTGGAAACATGTATTTAAAAAAACACATTTTAACTGGCAATTCAACTAATATACATGTATATGAAAAATGCAAATACCGAAATGATTCAATATATCATGAATATTAATAATGAATACAGAAATATAGTCTTTAAAAATTAAAACTCCGATGAGTTCATACACAGTCAGTCGTTTAAGAAAACAGACACAGCTCTTCATTAGATGCAATTGCTGCTCCCGACAGTCAATTGGATGAAGGACTATTGGTCCATCTTAAAAAAAAAAAATGATAGGGTATAGTGTTACCTATCTCAATGTTTACATGTTGCATTGAATGTGTATCATGGATTTGGCCTTGAAGAATACCTAAAATTAGAATAGATGTAAACATGTTTACCATTTATTCAAATTATTTATGAAAATTCATTTATGATTATATCGACTGTTCTCATTGGACTGTTATGTTGGGAAGCTTTTGGAACAATATTTTGCAGTATATAAACAGACTCTGGGAGCAGCTCAGCTTTTCAGTTCCGAAGATTCGTATTCAGTAAAAAGTTAATTTTGAATTGGATAATTTTAAAAATAGAAAATATACTTGGATTTACTTATTATTGTGCTCAGTCATAATAACAGTGACATTGAATATTTGGACTAAATCAAAAATATTGGAAATTAATTTGGACTGAAAGGACAATTAACATTTGGATTACAGAGACACGTATTGTTTTGGATTAAAGAGTCACTTGCTAATGTGAATTAAATGAACATTGGATAATTGTATTTGGACTTAATTAAAAAAATGTATATTAATGAACAACTGGATTTGTGTATTCTTTAAGTAAATATTTTATGTAAATAAATGTGTTACTTATATTTTTGTGTTGCTAGTTTTGCTTCCTTTCTCGTTACATTTAAAATTCGTAATAATAGTGAAGCCAAAGTTTCAGCCAAATACATATTTTGGGCATACAGTACATGTTAGTAACCTAACACTGTTGCTGTGAGCATTATATCAGTCAGAATACGAATATGGCCATTTAATAATAGTTTGTTGCAGATATGTTACAATACATCAATTCAACATCACAATATTATTAACAAAATATGCAAATGGATTGAACTACAAGTTATTACAACATTAGTTACTGAGCTCTCCATATAAATATACTAATATGGCAGAAACTGTGCACTTATATCCAATCCAAGCACTGAAAGTGCTGATGAAAGGTGCCACTCAAAAAGTATTGATCAAAATCAAATTCCGAAAAAACGGGTTCGCGTACTAAGGGCAATTTTATAAAAGGGGGATAAAAAAAGAAGTTATTTAGAAAATGTTTAAACTTTATAAGTTTCAACATGTTCAAAGGGGAATACTTCTAAAATGAATCTGTCAGAGAAATTTGGTCACAACATACGTATACATGAGAGCTCGGTTCCATTCGAAAACCAATCCAATTCAATCATGCAAGAGTTATAGCCCCTTGAATGTCTGAAAATAGAATTTCTGCTTAGACGTTTTCGGTGGTTTTGGGTTAAAACAAAACAAGATTCATTGAATTAGGATAAGTAAAAAAAATAAAATAAAAATAGATAAAAAATACATGTAGTTTTTGATGAAAATAATTGTATCGTTTGATAAAGAGATATCGGTGGTACATAGCTATATAATCGTCTACTCACGAATTTATGAACAGCTTTTGATAGTTACCGTGATGTGATAAATAGGTTTCAATTAAATATCATGGTAATCGAATTATTTACTCTTCAAATGTGCATGTAATGAATGTAATTATTAAAAATAGATCATCGACATAAATATTTTGCAGTCAAGGTTTCCATAGATTAACAAGTCTTTCATCAAGGATAATCTTTATTATTGGTATAAATTTTGCTGATTAGTCATGTAATCTGCTGTGTTAAGATTTGCGAAAATCTGTCTAAGTGTTTGTCACACTTCTGAATTGTTACGTTATTTAATGTCATTTTCTTGGTCATGTTATTGACCCAATGTCGGATATTTATTTAATAATGTTGATTACTTACATCTTTATTTGTGATAGCTGTTACACAAATGATGTACGCATCTGATATATATCTATTTCATGTATGCATGCTAATTGTTTTAATGAATAATATAAATAAATTTATAAACATTATGATTTGTCGTTATATATATCCTTCATACACTAATAATATACCGATAATCTCTATTAGATTCGTTACTAAACTATTCATCGCTACTTTCGGTATTCTCCGTACTACGCACCATGGGTACGGTAGGGGTTTTACCCCCAACCTCATGTAGAGGCTTGTTTACGTTATACATTATCAAATTCCTTCAAATACAGCGTATCACTTAAACTTAAGTTACTTTTACGTTAAAATCACTTAATGTTTACCTACGCTTACATATTGCTAATGGTACTAATTATCGCGCTGTAATCTGGTGATCTTTAGGTTTTAGTAGAAATTCATTGTCCGCCAGATTTCCCACTACATAGGACGGGTGCCTGACGGCACCGTCCAAATATGGTGGTAAAAATGTACTCAAGGTTGTTTGTTTTGTTACGAAATACATTGTTCCATAAAAGAATAGATTTATCAATCTAGAACACAGGAGCCATAATTTCTAAATACAATTTGAGAAGTTTTCACATCGTCCAAATTCCGAAATATATCCCATTGTAAAATAAAAAGATTTAAAATATGTATCTGGCTTAACATTTTTCTTGACCACACCCCAGTCATGTTTTTCGTTTTTTAAAGATGGCTGACCAAAAGTCTTTAAATGGTTATAACACGTGTATTACATAACGAACGACAAGGGCGTTTCACATATATGATCCATAAAGTTCAAATGTTTTAAATTCAAATATACTGAAAAATGAAACATACTATTGTCCATAGACTATCACAACACATGAACAAGTATAGTGTCACTCAAAAGTAATATTATTATGCCAAAAGTAAAACTGTAACAGCAATGCAAATATTACCTTTGGTTGATGTGAACATATTCTTTCCTCTTTCAAAAGCCGTGGCTGTGCACGTGGCTCCACCAAGGTAAGCCATATTATTAATCGCCGTTTGAATTTGTCCGGTATTGCTTTTATCGTTGAAATCGAAAACCTCTAGCACCCTTGATGAATACTCTAATAGTGCTGCTTGTTGATAGCCAGTTTCGAATGGATCGGGAGTAGGACAAAGAAGCCCTAACAGTTCGGCTAGTTGGGTTTTGGCAGTAACAAATCCTGAACGTGATATGCTGCCAGACGAATCAACTATAACTAACAGGTCTCGTAGTTGGCCGACAGTTGACTGGGCTGCATGACGTCTCAAAAAAGCAGAGTTTGCTACAACGGATGCTGTTTGCGTGATTGTCGGCTTTACATCTGAATTCAGAAATATAAATATAAAGAGAATCATGAAACAAGGAAATATACGTATAATGGAATATATTTATAAAATATAATATGTATTCATGGAAGACGAATGCCCAACTTATGGTTATACATTACACAGAAACTAGAGTAACTAAGTGTGTTTGCTTTAAAAGGGTAAGTCATGGAAAACACTTATATTACACGTATGTAAATTTATGTATGGAATAAATGGACAAAGTATGTCAAAGTAGGTAAATGGATTGGACGTACTCTTGGGTCGAACATGTTGCTGTTATTTAGATGTAAGATGGTATGATACATGTTGAAAGCTTAATGGCTTATTGTGTGAGAAATGGACCTGATTTACACCGTATGTTAAAGTATTTCCATTGACCTGATATGTGAAGCGTTTTCATGTCATCTCTTGGTATTTGAGTATATGATTGGATATAAGATAAACATATGTGAAGTTTGACCAGCTTCTGTTGTTTAAACATGATATAGACTACATTAGAGTAAAGTAACATACAGAGATAATTTTAGTAAATATTTTGTTTATGAAAGATAAGTTAGACAATTATTTA
>JAWPHD010014400.1:0-61609 GCA_037043455.1 Cyrtodaria siliqua
ATACCTCTCTTCCCGTATTTTACCATGTAAACTGGGTACATGGTACGAAACATCTGATAACCTTCGTACACAATGGTACAAAATGACCAACGCAGCATCCAACGCATTTTAGACAAAAAACGAAACGCACCCAATTTTTTGTAAGAAGCGTCCGTAACTATAGACTTGCCAACAAGTTAAACCATTTTTGATAGAAATTCTTAAAAAAAAACACCATTTTTTGATGGAGAAAATGTTTGTATCAATTTAAAATATTCCCTATAAAAAACAATTTTCGCATGTGAATTTGTTTTTCTCGAAAATTAAGATATTTACCACTGAACATGTCTGTTTCGCCATTATATAAAACATATTAAGGCACTACCGGTAATCAGATTGTGTCTGAAAAGTAAAACAAACCTTTGGAGGAAACTATAGCGCCCCAAACAATAAGATAATTTATTATAATTTAATGTGAAGATGACGGCCAATAGCGAATCTAGATTAAGGGGTTAAAACACTTTGTATGAATGAAAACACATTTTTTAAATGTTCATATCGTTCGATGTGGCCGTTAATGATCGCTAACTTTTAAAAGTTTTAACCTGACAAATAGTGGATGACAAATAGTGGATCTATTGGAATTGAGGGGAAAAAATCAGTTAAAATGGGACGAGAGCAGTTTTTTTTTTCCCTATAAATGTAACTTTTTATAAGTGGTACCAAAAAATGGTACCATTCCCAAAGCCAAAAAGTATGGGTTTTTTCCCAATTGGAAAGAAAAAAACTCAATTCAAAAATGTATTGTTGTTTTTTTGTAAATATTTCACACTGAAACATTAAACAGAAAAAGATGGAAAATATCTCCTCTAAGGGAGGGTAATGAAATAGTACAAGAGATTGTATATATATATATATATGCATGGTTATGTGTTTGCAAAGTATATTAACATACAATATTTCTTTTGTTAAAAAGTGAAAAATTCCAAATTAAGGCAAAACCACGCAAATTTTCGTAATTGAATGGGTACCTGTACCATTCCCAAAATGGTGACAAAAAATCGCTAAAGAGTATCTTTTCTCTTTTTGGTGGGATTTGCTTTTTAGCCGAATTACGAAGCAAATCCAGGATAATGCTCTCTTTCTAGAGCTTGTTTTATGCTTTAAATCAACATTTAAAGGGACACACGGCTATCTTGAAGTGTTTATCAAGCATTACAATTAACGAAATGAACGGTTCGATTTTTTAATCCAGTATCATTTTGATCTTAATCATTGCTTACATATAATTAAATGAAATGTGAAGTTTCCATTTTTAGCTCTACTGGCCGAAGGCAGCAGACCTTATGGGGTTGTCCGTCCGTTAACTTTTGCCTTGTGCCTTCATTATTAATCGTATCTTTACAAAACTTTGCCAATGTATCAATGAAAGCTCAGGAAAGTTCGAAAACCAGCCAGATCGGATATATTTCACCTGTATGGCCCTTGTTTTTCTGAAAATTCCATTTTCTGCCCTGTGAACGCTCTAGTACCTTCATTTATAATTTTATCTTTACCGAACATACCCTGATTGTTTTAATCAAGAAAAACTCGGACAAGTTCGAAAACTAGCCAAATTA
Organism: Cyrtodaria siliqua; assembly: GCA_037043455.1. Lineage (NCBI taxonomy): Eukaryota > Metazoa > Mollusca > Bivalvia > Adapedonta > Hiatellidae > Cyrtodaria > Cyrtodaria siliqua. The sequence goes on from JAWPHD010014400.1 coordinate 1,599, forward strand.
AATGAGTAACAGCAGAGTTATGGCCCTTGATATGCTGAAAAATGCCATATTCTGCCGTGTGAACCCTCGAGCACCTTCATTTATTATTTGATCTTTACCGAACTTGCACAGATTGTTAATATCAATGAAAGCTCTGACAAGTTCGAAAACCAGCAAATGGGATTAGTAACAGCAGAGTTATCTCCCTTGTTTTTTCTGAAAAAAAGATATATTCTGCCTTGTGAACACTCTAGCAACTTAATTTATCATTTGATCTTTGCTAAACTTACCGAACTTGCACAGATTGTTGATATCAATGAAAGCTCGGACAAGTTCGAAAACCAGCAAATGGGATTAGTTACAGCAGAGTTATGGCCCTTGTTTTTTCTGAAAAAAAGATATATTCTGCCTTGTGAACACTCTAGCAACTTAATTTATCATTTGATCTTTACCAAACTTACACAGATTGTAAATATCAATGTGAGTTCAGACAAGTTTGAAAAACCTGTCTAATCGTTTTAGTAACACCGGAGTTACGGTCCTTGATTTAGCTAAAAATGCTGTAGTTTGCCTCGTTAAAACGATAAAATTAAATTCTGGCCAAATAAAAGCCCTTTCATTTGGCCAGAATTTAATGAAACTTTGTAGGGATGATCAGTACCAAATCTAGTTGCGCATGTTGTTGTCATGTTCCCCATCAAAGACTCCATATAGCAAGTAGAGCGATACAGGCCCTCTTGGACCTCTTGTTAATTTAATCTTTATCAAACTTTGTCAGTGTCTTTGTATCAAGGAAAGCTCGCAAAAGTTCCAAAGACCAGTAACACCAGAGTTATGGCCTTTGATTTTCTTAAATATTCTATATTGGGAACCGTGGGGCGACTCGTGGGTTCAAATTTATTATTATTTGTTTTAATTTTCCTTTTTTAGCTCTACTGGCCGAAGGCCATCAGAGCTTATGGGATGACGAGTTGTCCGTCGTCCGTCCGTTCGTCGTCCGTCCGTCGTCCGTCCGTCTGTTAAATTTTGCCTTGTGAACACTCTAAGGCATTCATTATTAATTGGATCTTTACGAAACTTTGCCAGTGTCTTTATATGAATGACAGCTCGGATAAGTTCGAAAACCAGCCGGATCGGATAAATTTCACCGGAGTTATGGCCCTTATTTTGCTGAAAAATGCCATATTAAGCCTTGTGAACACTCTAGGATCCTAATTTATTATTTGAAATTTACCAAACTTGCAGAGATTGTAAATATCAATGAAATCACGGTCAAGTTCGAAAACAAGCGAAAACGGATCAGTAACACCGGAGTTATGGCTCTTGTTTTTAGGATAAATGCTATTTTCTGACTTGTGAACACTCTAGCACCTTCATTTAATATTTGATCTTTACCAAACTTGCACAGATTATTACTATCAATGAGGACTTGGACAAGTTTAGAAACCAGCTAAATTGGGATAGTAGCACCAGAGTATGGCCCTTGTTTCGTCAGAAAAAATGGCATTTTCTGCATTGTGAACTCTCTAGCACCTTCATTTAGTACTTGATATTTACCAAACTTGCACAGATTGTTGATATCAATGAAAGCTGGGACAAGTTCGAAAATTAGCTAAGTTGGGTTAGTAATACTAGATTGATGGCTCTTGTTTTTCTTGAAAAAGCTATATTATGCCTTGTAAACACTCTAACACGCTTATTTATTATTTGATCTTTACCAAACTTGTATTTATTGGTAATAGCCATGAAATCTTGGACGACTTCGAAAAAGAGCCATATCTGATCATTTATACTAGAGTCGTGGCCCTTGTTTTTGCCAACATATGCAATTTTTTGCCTTGTGAACACTAGCATCTTCATTCGTTATTTTTTGTTTGTGTTAAAGCCGCTAGAAGGAAGAATTGCTATGATTTCTAGTTTTGCCGACTGCGTTTTTTTCCGGTTCGTTGATTTGATGGTTACGGCCCCTTGACATTTTTACTTTTAAATATCTTGTTGGCGCTACTCCTCCTAAACGCCTTGTTGGATTTCGACGAAACTTGGCAGGAAGCATCGGTAAGATGTCTAGTTATTCATATCACACTTTTTCTAAAATGATCAGCAAATATGATGTTGGTCCTTGTCGAAAATTGTTTTGATTCGACGTTAAACTTGGCTGCCAGCGACCATCTTTGTTTACATAAAATTATATACTAAACAATTGTAGCGACTACTCCTCTGAAACTACTGTACGGATTTTCATGAAACTTCACAAGAATGTTACTCTTGATGTCTAGTTGATCCTAGCAAAATTTCAGGCCGGGAATTCCAGATGGCCACCATGGCTAAAATAGATTTTTTAGAAAACAAATTTGTAGTGACTAATTCTTTTGAAAACTTTAAGCGATATTGATGTGGGACACTTCTTAAATGATCAGCATGACATGATGTTGGTCTTGGTTGAACAATATTTTGATTCGACATTAAACATTGCTGCCAGTGGCCATCTTTGTTTACATAGAGTTATATAGTAAAAACTGGTAGCGACTACTCCTCTGAAACTACTTGACAGATTTTCATGAAACTTCACAGGAATGCATACCTGTGAAGTTTCATGAAAATCTGTATTCCTGTGAAGTTTCATGAAAATCTGTCAAGTAGTTTCAGAGGAGTAGTCGCTACCAGTTTGTTTTATTGGCAAGATCAATGATAATAAAATATATTATTAATACGGGGTGCTTTCGTTTATTTTATCATGGTATTTCGTCAGTTGGTAGTGTGTTGGCTTTGTTTGATACTTTAGTTTAATATTGAGACTGGAAGAGCTTTAGGCTCGATAAGCAATTCAGTTTATTTGAGAAAAAATCACTTGCTTTTGTTGCATGTTGCTACACAACGATACATTCACCGTTAGTTTACTTATGTTTTGATTTTAAGTTGCAAGCCTATATAACCATATACTGGTAATTTTTCGAACAGACATTAGTTGAAATGTCACAACTCAGTTTTAAATTTTACATTCAATACATGATTTAAGCTTTAACATAAACAACTATCCGATTATTAACTAAACCAACAGACTAACAGACTGGCAGTGTATGTATTTGTTCATAAAGCAAGATAATTAAAGTAGTAATTTCTCTACTTGCTCCTCCTGAGAGTACAGAAAGTTACCGTCTCAGAGGCCGAGTCTTGTTTTGAAATTACCTGTAATACACGCACTGGCACACAGATATCTAATTAATTTAATTTTTGGTATGGTACTTTAGGTCTTTTTCAACACATGTAATGTTTTATATGAAGGTCGATTCTGTGGTGGAGGTAGAAAAAAATCGACAGACTACACCCTTCTAGTTTAATCACGGTGACGAAACCAATTGACTTTCTATACGCCCTTCCTAAGACGGGACGTATTATGTCGTGACGTTGTCCGCATAATACGTCCCGTCTTAGGAAGGGCGTCTATAGAAAGTCAATTGGTTTCGTCACCGTGATTAAACTAGAAGGGCTGTAGTCTGTCGATTTTTCTATCAGTTCGGAAACCAGCCAGATCGTCCTGGTAACAACGAAGTTTAATTATTGAAAATTGACAATGTTGATGATGTCCGCTCAATAACTTGAGTATTTGTTTTTCAATCTTGATGAAACTCGAAAACCAGTCCAATCGCCCTGGTAACAACGGAGTTCGTATTATGTCGCGGCACTTACACTTACAATCATTTATCACAGTTACAAACAAGAAAACAATGATGAAAAGCATCAATTCGCCTGTAAGGATGTAACATACATGTTTGTCCTCGATTCACAGCGTTTAAAAAAGTGAAACGGGACATGGGCAGTAAAGCAGTCTACTCGATTCAGTAAAAAGACGCGTCCACTTGGTAGGTCTATGCATGAAAACAGTAATAAAACCTTCATCTGCATTGTAAAAAACAAACACTCGACGCAAATCATACATCAACACGTGTGGCTAGGGGCCATATTGTTTACATAGCAACAGTGCAGTATTATCTGTGCCGTTGCCTTCCGGCTAACAGAATGTCGAGATATTGAACATACGGAAGCGCTGTGATACACACAGGATTGGCCCAGCATTCACGATTGCCGAAATGATTGCTTCAAATTCGGTCGTTTAATACACGGTGCCCAAATTACATTTTATAGATGTTACCTTACAAGTGCCTTTTTTCTTACATATGCATTTATTGTACTATAATGTTAACACATATATGTTTTTATATCATAGTTTGTCGTTTATTATACAAAATAATCTGCATAAAGTCAACTGTTAATAAAAAGCGGGACGTACACGCTCCGTTAATTTCATTGAACGCTACGTCTTTTAAAAGTTAATTTCAGAGTAATCATTATTCAGCTGCCGAAGGCAGCTGACTCTTATATGACTTTAGAATATGTCTATGGTTAACAGACTGTGAATCATGTAGCCGACAATAAGCATGCATTACAACATCAATTCCTAGGGAACCCGTCTAAAATACTTGAATTGTATAAGCACATATTTTTCAATGTTCAAACCTTGCCGTTTTATTGCCTCAAATGACGTTTTCGTAGAGCAGTCTACTAAAGTGTAGAATGCGGCATTATTTCCGGGATCTTCACGTCCGGGATTTTTTACGGAGCATAATCTGTAATTTAATGGATAATACCTTTTTATGGAATAATACCCATTTATAATGCGGTATTCTCGTAAATACAGCCGTGTTATACACTAGTCGATGGGTTTATTCGCTGCCTGTATGGTTTTGAGTTTTTCACTTTGATAACGCCATCTTATAATTACCAAGTAAGTATACGGGGAAAAGAAACGGATCGATTTGCCGTTTTATGTTGTCGCGCGTGTGTTTCACTAGTGCGTGAAATGACTACTTCCGGTTGTTTCGGGAGTGTGTGAAAAACAGCAATTTTTTATAAATTATTACACTTACAAACTCAATAAAGGTGCGAAATGTAAACATAAGTATTATTTATTCACAGTGTGTCCTCTGATAGAGAGCGTGTATTTGTTTGCATGTATAAAAGCACATTTTACCAAACGGTTCCGTGTAACAAAGATGGCGCCACTCTGCGCCAAATAAAAAATGGTGACAGTGTATAGCAATTGCAAACGAGATACGAGACTACGGGTTATTTAGGAATTAATAATAACAAAAAGTGAATAGTAGACATATTTATCTTTGTCAAGAAGGTAATTTCAAGGTGGTGATTATAAGACAAAGCCTAAAAAGAGGTGATGAAAATGTGCCTTTTGAGATATCAGCTGAAAATTTTAATTTTTCAAATTAAAAATAGTGTGGAGCTATTGCAAACGAGATACGAAGTATGGGTTATATTAGCCATTTATAATAACAAAAAGTGAATAGGAGATATATTTATCTTTGTCAAGAAGGTCATTTTGTGATGTTGATTATAAACAGCCGTAAAAAAGAGGCTGTAAAAACTGCCTAACTTGAGATGTTGGCTGAAATTTTAACTTTTCACATGATAAAATAGTGAATGGCGGCGTTCTAGCGCGACAACATAAATCGATATACTAGAGCGTTTATGAACCCGTTTCTCCTCCCTGTATACTTACTCCCTGTAATTACACATGGTAGCAGTGAGACGTTTATCTCTGTTGTAATGCACACGCTAACGCACACGCATCCCTTACATGTGAACACCTGTATCTCTGTGCTGATGTGTACTTCTAGCACGTCGTGCTCCAAAGTTGAATTGTAATCAGTATGTAAGGCAAATCAAGTTATTCGAACAGAGAGAAGCGAGGTCGCCCACCTTGATTCAACATGTTTGGTAGGAACAACTGATGGTAAAACTCGGGAAGAATGTGTCTGGTAAGAAAAAAAAACGGTCGTGGCGTGTTTACGTCAACATAATTTTTTTCAATATTGTTTTAACACCCGTGACTCTCGGCAGCTATTTTACGCTTGCGTAAAACTTTGCTTGTAGATACACAGCATACAATTTTTTTAACAGTTAGTTCATACATATACACTTCTTTAACAGGCCTGCCAAATCTCCGGATAAAATCCGGATTCTCCTGACTGTCCAGTCGCTCTCCAGATCTCCAGGTTCAAGTGTAAAAGCTTAAGTTTAAGTGTAAAAGCTCCGGATTTTTCATCAAAACAAAATGTTCACGATTTAACAGCTATATTTTCATAGTTAATCAGCTATTTTCCGATTTGATCAAGTTACGCTCCCTCGTCAGAGGAGTATTTACAAGTGCCAAATCAACGGGGGTCGTCCATATAATGCACTGACTGAATAACAATTAACACCTATGTTGAACGCAGAACTGTAATCGAATGTTGAACGCAGAATGCAGAACGCAGAGCCAAATTCACGCGCATACAATGCGTTTCATTTCTTTGCATGTTTAAGACTATACATATACTGAATTCTATCAAATATATTTCTCTGGTTTTATATAACACTAATGGTTACATTCATACATGAACAGCTCGACTTCTTAAGGTCACAGCACAGTTTCAAACTAAATGTATAATATACTGAAAGGAAAAAGAAACGCACCAATAGTCACCCCTTTAAAGTTTCATTATCGACAGAATGCGCATTTGGCTCAAGCAGGTGAGCAAACTTAGGCTTTAAACGTTACAATCTCTTAACATTAAACACAATTATACTGAAATGGCTTGACTTTTTCAAGCGAAACTTCAACATTTATGAATTTCGTGTAACAAAGTATATTTGATTAAAATTTTTGCTACATGAAAGAGTTGTCCTTTCTGTAATTAGTTGTAGCCCATTTTTGTACAAAAAACATTGAGATATATCTGGAATATTACGTGAGTTATTTGTGTATAATAGTGTAATATGGGCGTTTTTTTGATTATGCGTTTCTTTTTCATTTCAGTATATATCACGTCACACATTTGAACCCACATACTCATGATAATGCGGTAAGAAATATAGTGCACACAGGGTACATCATGAGGTGTCAAAAATATAGGGTACATCAGGGTCGTAGCAAGAGTCGTACGAACAACGAAGTAAAATAAATTGCCGGTGTAGCGGGTTTTGTTAGGTGCAGTGGGTGAAGGGCTATGGTTTTGTTAGGTGTAGTGGGTGGAGGGCTATGGTTTTGTTAGGTGTAGGGGGGTGAAGGGCTATGGTTTTGTTAGGTGTAGTGGGCTAAGGGCTATGGCTTTGTTAGGTATAGTGGGTGAAAGGCTATGATTTTGTTACGTGTAGTGGGCGAAGGGCTATGTTTTTGTTAGGCGTAGTTGGTGAAGGGCTATGGTTTTGTTAGGTGTAGTGGGTGAAGGGCTACGGGTTTGGTTCGGTGTATTGGGTGAAAGGCTACGGGTTTGGTTAGGTGTCGTGGGTAAAGGGCTATAGGTTTTGGTTAGATGTCTGTGGGTTTTGGTTAGGTGTAGTAGGTGAAGGGCTATGGTTTTGTTAGGTGTAGTGGGGAATGGACTATGTGTTTTGTTAGGTGTGGTGGGTGATGGGTTTCGTGTTAGGTTCGGTGTATTGGATGAAAGGCTACGGGTTTGGTTAGGTTTCGTGGGGAATGGGCTATGTGTTTTGTTAGGTGTAGTGGGTGATGGGTTTCGGGTTTGGTTCGGTGTTTTGGGTGAAGGGCTATGGGTTTGTTAGGTGTAGTGGGTGAAGTGCTATGGGTTTTGGTTAGATGTAGTAGGCGAAGTTGGGCGGGTTTTGCTTAGGTGTATTGGGCGAAGTGCTATGGGTTGTCACCTTTAGTGCAGGTTGTTACCTTTAGTCCCAAAAGTGTTACCTTAAGTGCAGTTTGTTAAATTTAGTGCAGTTGTTACATTTAGGGTTCAGCAAGAATCTGATTTTAATATTTGAGAAATAGACATTTAAAGCTCAGTTTACCTATACACTTCATGTAAACACCTATTTACTTCAACTAACTACACCACATGTGCAGCCGATTACGAACAAAAACTAGTTTAATTTATACAAGGTATGTTTCTTCAATAAATCTAAATTCTTAAGGGTGTATTGGGTGGTTAGTTTTCAATTATGGTCTGTATATTTGTGAAGAGGGGAGAAAAAGGTGTTACGTGGTAGAAATCACATCAGTAAAACTTAACTCGAGACACTCTGAATTTTGAAAATAATGCATATTATTTAATTGCTCAACCGTAAGAAGAAGGAATCTGATATGTCTGAACTTTTAAACTGCGCTTATATATTCAAAACGATAAAACGCGATTATAATGACATTAACAGGGGCGGATACAGGATTTGAGATTACGGAACGCAACTTTTAAAAAACAACCAAATACACACACGTTTTTTCACCTGGTTTAAACCCCAAGCGGTCATTTTTGCCACTGTGTTTGTTTGTGGTTGTGGTTGACTGTCGTCCTTTGAATGCTACTTTTTCTGTTCGATTTTTAGCTCACCATCTATTGTGACTACTCTTCGCCCGTCGTCCGTCCGTCGTCTGTCGTATGTCGTTTGTCGTCAACATTTAGCTTGTTTACACGATAGAGGCCACATTACTAGAGCAATCTTAACCAAGATTTCCCAGATTGTATGTGACCATAATATCTCGGTGGGCCAGGTCGGACCAGTCACACCAGAGTTATGGACCCTGAATTAGAACAAATTGTTTACACGATGCAGGCCATATTACTTAAGCAAGATTAACCAAACTTGCACAGATTGTATATGACCATACGATCTCGGACACATACGGTACTGGACCAGATCAGACAAGTAATACCAGAGTTATGGCCCCTGAATTAGCAAAAAAACGAAGTTTTTCATCTTGTTTACACGATAGAGGCCACATTTCTTTAGCAATCTTAACCAAGATTGCTCAGATTGTATGTGACCATAAGATCTCAGACGAGTAAAATAATGGGCAAGATCGGACCAGTAACACCAGAGTTATGGCCCCTGAATTAGAAAAAAATGCTGGTTTAGCTTGTTTACACGATGGAGGCCACATTACTTAAGCAAGTTTAACCAAACTTGCACAGATTGTATATGACCATAAGATCTCGGAAACGTACGATAATGGGCCAGATCAGACAAGTATTACCAGAGTTACTGCCCCCGAATTAGTAACAAATGCAGTTGTTCATCTTGTTTACACGATAGAGGCCACATTTCTTGAGCAATCGTAACCAAACTTGCCCAGATTGTATACTAGGTTATAATAGCGTAAATGAGTCTCCATGCCCCTTCCATAGTAAAGTTAGAATGTTGACAACCTGTTAAAAACTCAAACCTGATTAGAATTCTGGGAAACTTACTTTATCATGCAAATAAACATGTCTGCTATTAAACATCAACATGAAAAAGAGTGTTTAATACCTTCTAAGAAATATTTCTTCAGTTGTATACTACACCGGGTCAAAGGTCAAAGCTATTTTTACCCCTTGCAATTTCGTACCCTGTCTACTTTCACTTCTGAAATTTATATCAAAAACTGTCAAAAACATGATGAGCTCCCTTTTCAAATATCAACAACATGTCCAGAATACAGTTACAGCCAAAAAATAACAGGAAATTGCACTAAAAAAAGTTTTTAAAGAGAAAAAGTTTAGCACTCTTTAATACAGAACTACTTTCGAGTGCACCAGGCGAGCACATCCGGCTGATTAACTGGAATTAAACCTAAATGACCATAAGATCTTGGAGTTCGATAATAGGCGAGTTCGGACCAGTTACACCAGAGTTATGGTCCCTGAATAGAAAACAATGCAGTTTTATATGTTGTTGTCACGATACAGGCCACATTTCTTTAGCAATCTTAATCAAACAAAGTTACACAGTTTGTTTTTATTATTATTTTTATTTTTATTATTAATATTATTATTATTATTATTATTATTATTATGTATTGTTTTTTTTTATTGTTTTTTTTATTTTATTTGTTTTTTTTAGCTTAATATTGTTTTTGTTTTTTTAGCTTTTCTTTTTAAACGCCGTGTTGGATTTGCCGAAACTTAGCAAATGTAGCAGGAAGCATTTGTATGATGTCTAGTTGTGCATATTGCGTTTTTTCCGGTTCGTTGATTTTTGACGGAGTTACGGGCCGTAACTCCGTCAAAAATCAACGAACCGGAAAAAACGCAATTGACATTTTTACTTTAAATTTCTTGTCGGCACTACTCCTCCTAAACTCCTTCTTGGATTTCGACGAAATCGGTAAGATGTCTAGTTGTGCATATCGCGCTTTTGTTCCGTTTCGCTGGCTTTTGACGGCGTTATGGCTCTTTGACATTTTTACTTTAAATTTCTTGTCGGCGCTACTCCTCCTAAACGGCTTGTTGAATTTCTACGATATTTGGCAGGAAGCATCAATATAATGTCTAGTTGTGTAAATCGCTGTATATCAATGAAATCTTGGACAAATTAAAAAAACCAGCTATATCTTGTTAGTAATGACAGATGTATGGCCCTTGATTTTGTGAAAAATGCTATATTGCATTTTCCTTTGTAATGTTAAATCTGTAGCTACTTCATTTTTCATCTGATCTTTACCAAATTTGTTTAGAATGTTAATATCAATAAAAGCTTAAACAAGTTGCCTGAGTCATATCCATCCATATACTCCCGACCCCACCCATATTTTATATTATTTATTTAATAACTTGGTTATTGTATATATATATTGCTTCAGACTAATTACATGTAAACATATTAGAACCAATCAATCGGATTAATTCGATTTGAATATTTTAACGTAATATGGGTTTATATTGTTTTGCCGTATATGTGGCTAGCATCCTCAACCTTCAGGTCAGACAAATAGTAGAAGCCATTTGGTTAGTTGCACCATAAATTCGTATTAAATAGTATATAACAAATGTTACGATTAAACTGCGGTGTTCCGTTAGGGCCATCGTGCCATCGCACAATCGCCATCGTACCATCGCCATCATACCATCGCCATCGTTACACTGACCAACTTGTGAACGTCGATACGCGATTGTACAATTGGGTAACGGAACACTGTAGCAAACTGCCTGATGCTGTATGTAGTATCGTGTAAATGTACATTAATAATGAGACGGTAATAAACTATTAAATCAGCTATTTAGATGCGGCATTAATTAAAAATGAACAAGAAATATTAAATACAGTAATTATGAATAGTTTGTCAATATATAGAGATACTAATGCGTCGTCACTAAACTCATGTTTATTAAATGTCGTTTTTTTTATTTAAAAAGGTGCATAACATATTCAAATAAGATGTCAAAGGTTATGTCTATAGCTCGACTACTTAAATAATATGGGAGATTTTGTTCGCATCCTGACCTTGGTATCCTCGCGTTAATAAAGCACGCTTATTTTACTGGGTGAGTTGGAGAGGGGTGTGACAATCGAATGGGAGGGGCGGGATCATGCGGGCGGGTAACAGGTTTTTCTCCTTTTATTTTCTGAAATTAAGTCGAACGCAAGTAAATATTGATGAGTATATCTGTAGCTGTATGAGAAAAATCATATATACTAGACAAAAGCAATGCATACATCGCAAGTACAATGCCAAAGGAGTGCAACAAACATAAGGGAGCAATGAGAAAGTCACTCATGACATATTATTGATATTACGTCCCATGTATACAGACTAGTGTAAAAAATATACAAATTTATACAGAATTCAAAACAAATGCATAAACAACAGTATCCCTCAATGCAGACGTAAGTTATAGTCCTAAAACAAAACAGAGGACGGAGAGACGTGGTGCAATCCTAGTTATACCGGTCAATATTGGGGACTATGTGTATGTGTACCACATCATGCATAATTATGCTATACATAATAGAACAAAACAGTTTTACTAAACGTGAAAAAACACATATATGAACCTAGGCAAATGTTCAATTTATCACTCAGCTTTAAAAACAAGAGGCCCAAGAGGGCCTGTTTCGCTCTACTTGCGTACACATTTGGTAGAATTCAAGCGAAAATCAAGTATCCATGCCCTAAACAAGAGTCAAAATTTCCCTGAATCGTACATCTGATGATCTTTACAAAGATGAAAACATTATCAAATCAAATAAGCTTAAAAGATGAAACAATTGTCAAACAAGCTTATACTTTCATAACCGAATGAGAACACACAGTCGATGGCCCATTAAGTGTATATGTGGTTATAGGGTGGAGACCTCAATGGTGTCCAAGTTATGACCCAGGGGCTATTTACCCAGGGTTGGGGACAGATCCCGGGCCGATGCTGGTTGGAAGGCTGTATCCATCTGTTTATGTCCAGTAAATGTAGTGGCGATCTCTACGGTGTCCAAGTTATGACCCAGGGCTATGTCCCCAGCGGTGCGGATGGACCAGAGGACCAATGCTGGTTAGATGGTTCTATCAGTCTGTTCGTGTCTATTAAGTGTATATACGGTTATAGGGTGGAGATCTCACCGGTTTCGTAGTTATGACAGAGGGTTTATTTCCCCAGGGGTCGGGACAGACACCGGGCCGTTGATGGTTTGAAGGTTGTATACATATGTTCATTCTCAGTAAGTGTATATATGGTTATATGGTGGGGATCTCAACAGTTTCCAAGTTATGACCCAGGGAATATGTCCCCAAGGTAGGGAATAGACTCCACGGCCGCTACTGGTTCGGTGGTTGTATTCATCTGTTCAAGCCCATCAACTGTATGTATGGTTATAGGGTGCGATCTAAACAGTTTCCAAGTTATGACCCATGGAGCTATGTCCCCAGGGGTGAGAAGGACCCAAGGGTCGATGCTGGTTGGATGCTTGTATCTGCTGTCGATGCACAATTAGAGTAAAACTGTTTCAGGAAAGAAAATAGTCTAAGCATTATCCCAAAATAAGTCTATTTAACACATGTGACCCCTGGGGTGGGGCCTAATTTGACCAGATGGTCTCGGATTTGAACAAACTTGGTAGAGGACCGTACGCAGATGGTAAATGCAAAATATAAAACTATGGCTCTTGTAGTTTCAGAAAAAAAGATTGCTTTAAAGATTCTCCTATATAACTCTAAGGAAAACTGTGACCCCCGGGGCGTGGCGGGGGGGGGGGGAGGGGGGGGGGGCGGTGCGGGGTCTGATTTGACCCCGGGTCACCATTTGAACAATTTTGGTAGAGGACCATAAGCTAATGTAACATGCAATATATGAGAACTATATGCCTTGTGATTTTGGAGAAGAAGATTTTCAACTTTTTCCCTATATCTCCATGTAAAGCGTGCACAATTTCCATATACAAATTTTGGATCTCCGGGGCAGAGCCATTTTTTTTTTTTCATGAAAACAAAACAAGATAGGTCAGTAGTTAGCAACTATTCTAAAATATTTTTAGTCAAAATCTATCCTGGCGTTCTGAAGTTTTTTCAGGTTTTGGCTATATTTACCGACGCATATTTTGAATGTCGGATCGCCAAAAAAATCTTCTGTAAGGTCCCAACCCACTCAGGAGAATCCATGGGAAATCTGATTAAAATTGGGTGAGCGGTTTCAGAGAAACTGCCGCTAACGGACACACACAAAAATTCCCCCACCGCCCGTAGAGCTAAAAATAAATCAGAAACAAAATGTATTTACTAAGTCTGAAAAAATGAAAAAGTTTTAACATTTAGCGGAAATGTTTTAACATTTACCCTAAGATTTATAACATTTAACGGAGGTTTTAACATTTAGCGGAATTTTAACATTTATCAAACAATGCATCAATTTTCATTAATTGCATACACAATTTAAATTTGCGCTTTAAAAAAAGTAGTGCTAAAATCAAGTCATGTACATATGTCTATGATTAAACTCACAATCCAGCACAACGTCCACGGTAATTTCCCGCTATTAAATTGTCACAATCATGGTACTGACAATATGTCAATTACGATCCCATTTGTCGATTAATCTCGGCGTGACCCAGTGAACGTGAAACTCCGGAGGACCCATGTTCAAACCTCATTGGCGCCACATATTCGTCGGTGCTTTCTTGGGCAAGACACTTTACATTAGCCTCGTCCATCGGACGGGCGGTCTCGTGTATTTGATTCTATTTCCGAAAAAGAACCACAGGAATGCAGCTTTAATAAGTTTAGACAGAGATCTAAGAAATAATGGTTTATTACGTCTCTGGTGTTTGACAGGTTCACGAATTCCTATCTAGTATGTCCCAATATAGGTCATATAAGGGACGGCTTTAAAACATGCTCTTTATATATAAAGAAAGGAGGGCATCTTCTCCTCAGTGGTCACGTGAAGATTAACAATCCTAGCGTCCTATTCTGGAACTATTCAAACGCGCCATCATGCGGTTGTTCGCTATTGACGTTGACCTAACAGCGTTCAATCTACTTCATTTTTTTTACCATCATAACCTTTTCAGTAGGAGTATGCCACGGTACCATCGCCGCCCCGAACACCCCCCCCCCCCCCCCCACACCCCACCCTACCCCTGCTACACTTTCGCAACTCATTTTAGTAGAACTGGTCTTCCGCATACTCATGGCTCTGGCTACGTCCCTGTATAGTCATTTTGTACTAATTTCACTGTTAGATATTTTATACCTTCACCGTCATGGTCACGTGCTTAGCAACACTACTGGCGATTAAATTTCAGCTCATATTTTCCGCAAAATGTGTTGTTTTCCTTTGACTCCTTCATTTTGAGAACATATTACAGCAATAAATTAATCAATAAAACATTTTTTGAGACAAAAAGTGTCCTTAACTCAGAGTTATGTGCAGAACGTGCTTAAAATTAATGATATTTCAAGACAAGGGTAGGTTTTCCCTAGATGTTGATGCATGGCTTATCTGGACTAAAGTATTAGGTTGACCTGAAAAATAAATTGGAAACCGATTACCGAAGGAGGGTTGCTGGACTAGATTAATATATGCATGACATTGTATAATTGTGCACGCGCTACTTTGGTATTAGAATAGTTTCCCCAAATAACACAGCAATAATTAAGATTAGGTTGTATATATGCATCGTAGAATAATAAATTACGTTCCTGTGATATACGAACGTATTCTTGATAACAGACACAGACATGACGATATATTTTTTGGAAATAAACTGAAAATGGTTATTCCATTGCATATTTTCATCACTATTACAGCTACTATGTTGTCGCCTGTTGTCATTTTTAACTCTATATTTTCATAATTAAGCATCAATGAAGCATCATTAATATGACGTTTCTGTCTAGTTGTAATGAACATGACTTTGGTTTTTCCGTATTTAATGACATACCATTCTCTTTGAAGGTGGTCTAATGACTATTGTAGATTTTTTTATAGAGTGATCTTATCGAACTGTATATCATAAATTGTAGTGTCATCAGCATACAAGTCTGTACTAATAGAAGTTTTACAAAGAGTTATAGGTAAATCGTTTATAAATAATAGAAATAATAATGGCCCAAGTATGATCCCTTGTGGAACGCCACATTTTATAGATTTATGGTCTGAGGCAGTACTATTTATCGTAACAACTTGACTGCTGTTCGTAAGGCATGACTGAAACCATGATATTATTCGAGATTGATATAGTAATTTATAGTAATTCAGAAATGATGCCAACTTAATACTCACAGACCTTTTAATTAGCTTCGATAATGTGGGTCATATAGATATTCAGGACGGTAATTGTTAACTTCATCTTTACAACCACTCTTAAAGAGAGGACTTGCCTTTGCCTGTTTCCATTAGATACACTTTTAATTATCAATGTGATACTTTCGGATATAGTGTCTGCTGATAAGTTAAGTAAACGAGGACCAATATAATCCAGCCCCGTTGCTTTTGATATATCAAGCGAAGACAACAACTTTCTCACAAAACTTTCCTCAATATCAGAAATGGTAAATTTAATATCACTTGGTACTTTAGAATCGATATATGTTTTGAGATCATCAAAAGTTGAAACTTGAACATTTTCCTGCAATTTTGACGTAACAGTTACAAAAAAATCATTAAAAGTGTTTGCCATACCAATATCATCAGATATTAATTTATTAGTTTTGTTAACACCTAAAATGGTTTCTACATTTCCCCATTTATTTGATGCCCCATATTCTGAATATTTTCCATACAGTTCGAGGATCATTCTTCCCTTCTTCAATTTTCGATTTATATGTAAGTTTATTTTTTGGCAGTTTGTATCACTGAGTGACTGTATTGAGAAGTTTATATCTGTCAACATTTCTCAGGTGATCTTAAAATAGAATTTAGCTGGGAGCAGAGGTTAGGAAACCAGCGTATTACAGGTAATAGACAAAATACAAAATTAAAGAGCAGGCAACATATACTAAGGGTGATTAAACAATACTCAGAACTTTTAAAGGCTACCTTTTCGAAATTCAAGTAAGAAACCAAAGGTATTGAGAATGTACCACCGATATCTGTAAATATTGGGCTAAGCGATCTCCAAAGATCGGAATAAATAACAGTTCTGATTGCAAGCACGGGGAGACGTTTTACCGCCGCCACACAGCACAGGCAACGCTACTGTGATGTATAAAACAGTATGACAGGAGATATTTGGAAATCGTCGAACACAATAAATACATAAAACATTGCAGTCTCGGTTTGATTGAGACTGTTCATGAACGGTAGTGAAATGTGCTTGCTACCGTTCGCGCCCTCTTGCCCCGGCTTGAGCAGAACTCAATATTTAAAATGCCAATAGTACGTAAATTTGAGCCATCCCGAAGATGGTATGCATATGACGGTGAACATGGAACCTTCAATGCGGTATTTTCACACCATTCCATGGCCAGCTGCGTATGGTCCCAGTTTCTAAAAAAACGCGTTGCCCTAAACGAGAAAACAATAGGCGAAATAAACAAAATGGAATTTAGCTGGGAGCACAGGTTCTGAAGCCGGCGTATCACAGGTAACAGTCGAAAGACAAAAAAACAAAGCAGGCAACATATCCTAAGGTTGATTAAACAATACTCAGAACTTTTAAAGGCTGGAGTAGTGAAACCACCTATTCGAAATTAAAGTAAGAAACCAAAAGTATTTGAGAATATACCGACGATATCTGTAAATATCGGGCTCATCGATCTCCAAAGATCGGAATGAATAACAGTTCTGATTGCAAGCACGAGGAGACGTTTTAACGCCGCCACACTGCACAGGCAACGCTACTGTGATATATAAAAAAAGTATGAAAGGAGATATTTGGAAATCGTCGAACAATAAATTCAAAAAACAATGCCAGTTTGATTGAGACTTCATGAACGGTAGTGAAAAGTGCTTGCAACCGTTCACGCCCTCTAAACCTTGAATATTCAAATGCCCTATATTTAAACCTTTATTTTTTTAGATTTAAATCAATTCCATTCGTGCCATTTATATCATAATTATCAATATCTGCAGAATAATGTATTTTCTTTTGATGATTTGTATATAAAGTTGTGTTAAAATCTGATTCTGTATTATTAAAACTTCAGGGTTGTTTCTGAACTACTAATAGTATTTGAGTGAGCGCCTTCTTGCAAAACAGTTGAATTTGCAATATTCAAAATAGATTGAACTTTCATCTCACATGTATTACTTGTTTCTACCTTTTGTGTATACAAGCTTCTCAGAGTTTCAGTTTCGATGCAAGTGCATTACATTTTTTCAGAATCACAATTTGCGCATATATTACTTAACACAGAATAACAATTTTTTAAACATACTGCACTTGCCTCGTAAGAGGCACAATGGCCCGATTCCTAACGGTCTGTATTCATACACTCATTCTTCTTGTGTCCAATCACATTGCATGAGTAGCAACGCCCTGTAAACTTCATGGTGCGCAAGCAACACTCATTTGTGGAATACTCCTATCGCATATCGCACATCGGGTTGCCAAATATTCGATGTTGGTACGTTTGCTTTCGCGCGGAAAATACCATCCTTGTGGTGCATTTTGAAATCTCCTCGAGTTTGACTGGTCACCATAATGCTTATCACTTTGAGACGTAATGGGGCTTTATTTTGACTGTGCGCCCCGTCGATCATGTCTAGCTCGATTTTCAGTCTGGCCGTTCGGTTGGAAGGTACGCATTTACGTGCACGTGTCGAAATTCGATACACCTGAGACAATTATATTTCATGCGCTTTACACCAGAGTATGATAAGTGTATCATGTCCCTAACATTGGAATATCTCTCAATCGGATGTCCATTTGTCCATTTTGTATAAATGGAGAAACAAATCAATGCACTGCTTGGAAATGGGGTTATTATAGTCACGAACATCTACAGCAGTTTTGCCTAGGATGTATTCAATTGTGTCACAGAAGCGTTTATCAAAGTTTCTGGGTCTCTAACACGAGCATCATTGCCACCAATACACAAAATGACCGTCTTAAAAGTGTTCATATCATATAGTGATATCGTGTCAATGCCGGCGCCACTAACTGCGTTTTTGTAGACACCGCTCAACATGCCCTTTAGATGTATGCCGTGTAACATAGACGAACCGATTAGTAGTGTCTTATACTTCTTCCACGGGGTGTCTTTGATGCTCGATTATTTATTATCACCGGAATTTGTGTTGGAGGTTTCCTTGATTGCATTGACATCGTCTTTTGCGCATATGTCGGTGATTTAGAAGACACTGGCGGCGCAACCTGCTTTATTGTAGAGCATGTTTCCGCGGCTACCTCGCTAACTATTACTCGCAAAGATAACTAATTTGGTCTTCCAGCTGGCGTACATGGCTGATTAGTTGATGTATGTTCTTCTCAATAGGTGTGTCCGTTTCACTCATAATCTTAGTTGCCATATGGGGGTACTTGTGAACGCAGGTCTTGTCATTCCGATTTTTTTTTATAATTTTTTTATTTTCACTATTTATAAGTTCAAAAAAAACAAACATACTTGGTCTTTTCCAACAATACTTCTTTATGTAAGTTTCTCTTAACTCGTTATATAATGAACATTCAATAAAAAAGTGATACTCATCTTCTAGTTTTGCACATGTGATACATTTACGTTCATTTATTGGTATGCTATTCGGCTTATGCCATCTTCCAGCTTCTATTTGTAAGTTTTGAGATGGGAGTGTCTTGATAATGCATTTCTATACTTTGGTATATTTAAAACATATAAGTAAGGTTTCATAACATAACATAATTATCCACTATCAATGTGTTAAAACTCTGCTTGACTTTTCCAAACGGGAGTGCATATCTTGAATAAAGTTATCTTGTAATCGTTGATGATACATTAGGTTATCGCGTCCAGAAGACAGCTATGTCTACACTCATTCACTGTAACAGTAATTAATTCAGAGACGCATGTTGATACGGACAATGAATATTTTATTATCTACGAAAATGGCCAATAAATGAGACATGATCTGATATGAATAACTTAGTGTGACCTTATGTCATGAAATAGGCATAAAGCATGACCATACAATGTCTGATTTGTTTCATCATAATCATCTTAAACAATTGTCCGCAAACTGTCCGGTCATATTTTGTAAGAAAACATGACTTCCGTGTCATCTCATAAAACATTTTTAAACACATTATGGCGGACATTTTCCACATTGCCACGTCAATGCCCAGTCCAGTTGAGAACGCTATCGGGACACACACATTTATTTCATCACATGACCAGCGGATCACAAATCAAACAATAAGATATATCATATAGTTACATCATATTTATTTATTATAACTTAACAGATGATCTAAAAGACATTAACAACACATATACTTAGACAAAATTAGACGCTGACAATCAACAATATAAATACAAAATAAACGGCACAAAGACAATCTACACAAAGAACTATGAGAGGAAAAAAAACGAAACCATTTACCCCATACTAAATAGCGTTGCTCATTTGTTGAAGAGTAAACACAACATCCTTGTTATGACTAACTGATAGTATTACATAACCGATAGTATTACATAACCGTTAGTATTAAATAACTGATAGTATTACATAACATACATGCGGCATTCTTGCTTGACAATGCCACGTACCGTACAGTACAATGCCACGTACCGTACCGTACAATACCACGTACCGTAAGCAAGTTTTGTGCAAATGGTTAAACTGCGTGTACGTGTGACACACACAGTGACACTGAACATTCAAGGTAATAGAATGGAATAGAATAACAATCATCTATGATTACAAAACGGAAGAAGATACAATAAAATACAAAAATGAAACGAGGCTTGGTGTTAATTAGTGAGAATACACAATATTTACAATAACACAAATAAAACTTAACATAAATATAAAAAAAAAGTACTCGCTGTAACATTATCCGGGTTATTGTTTTGAGTGCTAGTTTTGCACTCATATAAAAAAAGATTTTCAGACAAAGTTTAACTATTACGAAATAAGTATAATTAAATACACTGAACAAATTTAATTTAGCACGTAAAATGCATGTCATTTCCATAGACGAGGTACAAAGCCATATGTTCGGGGTCAATGATAAAGTGACATAGATATGACCAATATTAACGCTATCAAGTCATTTGTAAACGAAGAAGGTCATAAAAATAAAGCAAATATGACGGGAACATACTTTTATAGGTTATCGAAAATTGTTCTCATTTTAATCACAAGGGAGGTATTTTTTTACGAAATTTGGAATGTATTTGTTTGAAAATAACAATCGTTTGCGAAAAAACTTCAGCGGTTATTAATAATGACAGAATTGGCAATTCTTGTCAACGCCAAATATTAAATTTCTCCAAACAGTACGTCTGTATAATTAAATAAGTTTGTTTTTTAATATAGGGGAGGTAATTCTGATACTTCGCTAAGAAAATAATAAAATAACAGTTAAAATAACACACTTTTTTGAAAATCACATCCTTGCCTAGCATGTCTAATATCTTCAAGCAATTATGTCAATGTTCGTATGTTCAATATATGTCCCTAAAAACTCGTGCTAAACCTTGTTGTTAGGTACATTTTGAGAAATGAAATTTCACATGAGAGAGTTGCTTTTTGTAGGGCGTTTAATGCAACATTCTGCTCCATCAATTTTTTTTAATTTTTTTTTTTAAAAAAAAAAGCCTTTATCTTAAGTGTGTTATCACAACACTAACAAAGCTAACTGACGTTATTTGAGATTTCCTAATTGTCTGTTGTACCAGACAACTACGATGTGACATGAGAAAAATCGTAGGTAAATATTTTCAAAATTGTTTATATAATGCTAAAAACCCTTTAGCTGAAAATGAATAATCATTACTTGGCGATGAGTGCATTTTAGTGCAGTAATAAATGAACTAGAGTACATCTGATAAGCTAAATTAAATATATTGTTCGCAAAGACCGGTTTTTACACCTGTAATTCATATTATCAATGAAAGATTTCCGTAATTTACGAGCTGTAATTTACTGTAACGCAGGCAATAAAATAAAGTTACGTTATCCTCGACCTTGCCAAACTACTTTTAAAGAAACTAACCCGACAAATAACGGCAAAATTACACTACACAACCGTTTATCAAAACTCTTTCCAGGTGTTCAGGTCATATAATAATGCATATGTGCCGATTAAAAGTGTATGTTTATTCACGTGTTCTTAAATACCCGTGATTGAATATGTAACTCTTAATTCGACGCTCCATTTTTGGGGTTGTCCTGACTGGTTAAAGCCGTTTATATTGTGTCTATATATAGAGTTTGGATTCTCGAGTTATAAATATACCCCGTCGTCAGTAGTTTATCAACTGTGTACATACTTTGTGGCTGTTGTTGGCGTGCTAGCTACTTTAATATCCATATGACAAGTGTTTTTACGGTGTTAGTTACATATTTAATTTTAGTCGAATTGTCATTTAAGCGTTTGCTCACACACTGTACCTGCATGTATTATCTGCAATTATACACTAGCAAGTGTCATGTAATTTAGACAATGAATGGGTGTGTCTTTGTCATACATTTACTGTGTCTCGGCAATGACAAAAGCTGTGTATAGGCAATGACAAAGGCTGTGTCTCGGCAATTACAAAGGCTGTGTATAGGCAATGACAAAGAATGTTTCTCGGAAATGACAAAGGCTGTGTCTCGGAAATGACAAAGGCTGTGTATAGGCAATGACAAAGGCTGTGTCTCGGCAATTACAAAGGCTGTGTATAGGCAATTACAAAGGCTGTGTATAGGCAATGACAAAGGATGTTTCTCGGAAATGACAAAGGCTGTGTCTCGGAAATGATAAAGGCTGTGTCTCGAAAATGACAAAGGCTGTTTCTCGGTAATGACAAAAGATGTGTCGGTAATGACAAAGAAGGAAACACTAGAGGTAGATAATCGTTCCGGAATTGCTGACAACACATCAAAGGTATTTGACGGCAAATGAAACTAACGGTACACTCGCTATTTTAGTCATCAGTCACCGGTTAAAACAAAGTATATACTTCTTATTTAATCTGTTATGCTATAAACATAATATACCAACTCGGAAAATGTTACTGTGTATTTTGCGTAAACACGTGATTAAATGACAATATGTTTATAACAAATAGATATGGTTGTAACTGTAAATCTATAAATGATTTGAAATTAACCTATCGTACACTATCACAGTTACATACTTGACCCAATTTCAGATACAAACTCTAAAATAGATTTTTTTTGTTATGTAATTGTGAGCCCTTGTGGTAGCTGTGGTTGGACTTGATTTACCAAAGAGAACAGCATCTTCATGGTTTTAAATTCTACTTTTATAAACGTGTATACATATATATTGTATTCCACGTGGCATTGAACTACATTGTGTTTAAGCGATTGTACACTATATTATCAAGTCTAGAATAAGATATCGTACATTCCTGCTTTATAATACTGTATAGGTACACGTAACAGCAAACTTTGTTCATTTGTAGGACTACTATATGGCCATCAGTAGCATGACTACTATATGTCCAGGTAAGTAGCCGCGTTACAACCGACAATTACATCACTCCCTGTGAGTCTAAATTACTCCTGTCAGACACGCAGTAACATTCTGATTATTATTACATCTCTCAACGTTTGGTCACAACATATTCCGTATATTTCGCGTATACCGACATAATTTGTTACCTTTCGCCAGACAGTTATCCAATACGCTGTAAGACTCTGGTAGGGAAAGTAGCGTAACAAATAATCAACGTACCGGCAAATGCCAAAAGGATGTTGATGTGTGACTATGAAGGATGTGGGTGACCATCATGTATGTGTGGTACTATTTCAATGGAAGGGGTAGATTTTATAATTTCATATTGAGGATTAGTATCGGTTGCAAGCGTTGTTGGATAAACTGAAGAGGTAACGCCTGCTGAAGATCTTGAAGTTAAATTAGCTACAGAGTTTAAAGTAGATGGCGGTGAAGGACTGCCTGTAGATGGCGGTGAAGGACTGCCTGTAGATGGCGGTGAAGGACTGCCTGTTGCCATTTTAGTTGTCAATGAACTGACTGTAATCTGAGATGGAATATGTACATCTTGCCCGATATGAATGTTGCTGTTTCTCAGATGGGTCTTATTTTCTGCTCTTCGAAACAAATCAATAAATGAAGGAGGTCTGGGAATTTTGGGTTGTTTGAACCAGGATGAAAAGTCAACGTTACCAATACCTGGGTGACCGTTTATGGATGCATTGCCGTTCAGTACGTTAGTTTTACTCTCGACTGGCGATCTAAATTCACTGTTATTAAAAGATCCAATCACTGGGGATTTTAAATTAGTAGAGATACCAGTTATAACCTTACCAGCTTCCAAGCTGTATTTGTCAGTATTACCAGTTATATTTACACCTATATTAAATATGCCACCAATCTTGGTATTATTCATCCCGATATTTTCTCCTTTACTCCTTTCACTGCCGACAAGTGCACGTTTAGTCACACCAGTGTTAATTGGTGCACGCTTAGTCACACTAGTGTTAATTGCATCATTTGCAATAGTAGTTGCTTTATTCTGCCCATTAGTTAGTATAGTTCCCTGAGTAGACACTACTGTAGATGTCGGTACGAGATCTATATTTAATACACGTTGTGTTGGAGGTAGGGTAGATATCAGTGTGTTTATAGTCGGTTCTAACGTCGTGGGGGCGTCAGGGGTAATGGTCGTGGGCACAGTAGGCACAGTCGTTGTTTCGGCAATAGGGCCAAACGTCGTGGTTACAAGAGGCGTTGTCGTGGTAGAGGGTACATCGCTTGTCGGATTACCAAAACCAAAATATAAGGCTGAAGCGGTTGTCATTTCGTCTGCTTCTATATCTTCTGGATACACAGTGGGCACAACGGGATTGATGAGGAACTGAACTCTACCGTCAGCGTTAACTATTCGTTCAATTTTGACGCGACCTGTCGCGCGAATAGTCACAGGCTCACCTTGTCCATCTGCTAACGTGATTACAGACACACCATTGGGTTCTCTTTTAACCGTTATAGAACCTGCTGGTGGCGACTGCTTAGCCTTTGTGGTTGTCTTTAAGCTTTTAAGAGACGTACTATTGATGTCTTTACCTTGAGCAACAGCGTTAGCTATCTCTGCTTGACTAGCTGCTGCAGCTGCGATATCAGCAGCTGTTCCACCCTTTACAATTGTAGTTACTTTAATTGTTTTAGTCTTGACAGATTTTGTACTCGTTGTGTTTGAACTTGTGCTATTAGAGGAGGCCTGAATCTCTGCCGTGGCGTTTATATTCGCGGAAACAGCGGGAATGGATGGGGAGGAAACACCCGTTGAATATTGTTTCACGTTAGAAGTAGGTTGTACAGGTTTAACTGAACCAATAGTTGCGTTCTGTGTAAGAACCTTGTTAGCAATACTATCTTGATCCATATTTCTTAGATTAGATCCGGTATGACCACGATGTTCATGTTTCGAGTTTCTGATTCCTCTAATCTCATTGGGATGTGCATGTTGAGTTGAGGAATGTGCTGCACCGCCTCTTCCGTTTCTTGCTGTGCTGATTCTAGAATTTAAGTTTTCTGGATTTGAACCACGAAGTCCATTCCTACCCATGTTCATACGAACTGCATCATTGACACCTCTTGTAGTTTGTCTCGATAACATTGAAGACGAGTTTGGAACAGATCGGACATTAATATCCTCAGTAGGAGATATACCAGAACGATCTAGCATTCCATTAAATGTCGATCTGTCAGAGTGAATGTCATTTATTGACTGTTGATTGTGAGCTCGGGCAGGTATTTCTCGTATTTGTCCAGTACCGCCACGCTGGTTAGCCTTTGTACGCATCCGTCTCAATGCTTCCTCGATTACACTCGGCATATTCAATTGTCCGTATCTGTAATTATATATAATCAAGTTTTATAACAATAAAGTATGCTCATGATCAGTTAACACTCTCATGTCAAATATACAAATCTGATTTGAAAGTTCATGCTTCTCTTGAAGTATTTACGCACAGGACAACACATTTGTTTCCATTATTTTATACATGTCCGTATCTTTGTATAGGACAGGGCCTATGAAGAGAAATCTGCATCTTTAAGTTACCGAAAGGGAGGGAGCGTAGCGACCGACAGCGTTTTCTTAATGTTAAAGATTTCTCTTTATATCCTTTATATCCTCTATCCTACTGTTTAATACAGGTTTATCGATAGTCTCTGATAGTAAAATCTTCGTAAATAATTGGTGCAAGTATTTAAAGATCTGAGACAACTGATTGGTTGAGAAATATGGGTAAATGCTAAAGGAAGTATGTGATAAGTTCATATATCAGACACCAGAAGTATGTGATAAGTTCATATATCAGACACCAGAAGCCACAGAGCTTCAAACATCCACAAGACTGTGGTATGTTCCTACCGAAAGTAGATAAATAGTAATGACCTTCACCTACTTTTAAATTACATTTTAGAATGGTCACTGAAATTCTTTATTTTTATTTGCACAGGTGTTAATCGCTTAATTGAAAATAAAACCTGTCAGAATAAATGGTGTACTCTAACTACCAGTTTTTGGAAGTAAGAGTATGGCAGTCAACTGAAATGGTCATCTTACAAAACAAATGGAGTATGGTCTCATCTCGTTGGCTGGTTTAGACACCTCTTTGGGCTACGCCCATTTCGATGTTTAAATCAACCAACTCGATGAGACCATACTCTATTACTTATAGTTTTTGATTACGTCCATTACTCAGATACCAAAACCCAAACAACTTTTAAACTTCATACAAACTTACTCCGACAAAAACGCGCTTTTACCAAAGTGAGTAGATATGAATGGCAATCGACTACTTTTCGCACTTACATCATACACACTTCTACAGGACAGCGACATGTTCAAAAAGTCGGCCAACGCGTATGACATTGACTTACTTAACCAAGTTATTCATTTACTCCATTTCTCGCACAATAAAAGCCGTAGAACATGCACTCTTCAGTCACATCTATATAACATGGTTACACATATATATGACATGGTTACACATCTATGTGACATGGTTACACATCTATGTGACATGGTTACACATCTATATGACATGGTTACACATCTATATGACATGGTTACACATCTAAATGACATGGTTATACATCTATATGACATGGTTACACATCTATATGAGTTACACATCTATATGACATGGTTACACATCTATATGACATGGCTACACATATATATGACATGGTTACACATCTATATAACATGGTTACACATATATATGACATGGTTACACATATATATGACATGGTTACACATCTATATGACATGGCTACACATCTATATAACATGGTTACACATATATATGACATGGTTACACATCTATGTGACATGGTTACACATCTATATGACATGGCTAACATATATATGACATGGTTAAACATCTAAATGGCATGGTTACACATATATATGACATGGTTACACATCTATATGACATGGTTACACATCTATATGACATGGTTACACACATATATGACATATGACATGGTTACACATCTATATGACATGGTTACACACCTATATGAGATATGACATGGTTACCCATCTATATGACATGGTTACACATATATATGACATGGTTACACATCTATATAACATGGTTACACAACTATATGACATAGTTACACGTCTATATAACATGGTTACACATATATATGACATGGTTACACATCTATATAACATGGATAGAGAACTATAAGCTTATGCATATGCTGCATGTACTTAATGAGAGCTCTGTTCCTTGTGGTTTCAGTGATGAAGATTTTTGAAACTTTCCCTACCCTTGGCATGGGGTCAAACACCTCAAAGTCACCAAATTAATACATTTGGCGGAGGACCGTAGATTTTGCTACATTTTAAATATTAGACCTCGAGCTCATGTAGTTTTAGAGCAGATCTGTTAAATATTTTCCTCTATCAGTTAAACCCCCGGGCAGGGGCCATATTTAACACGATGGTCACCATCTGAACAAACTTATTAGAGGACTATACGCCTAAGCTGTATGTAGTATATGAGAACTCAATGTCTTGTGGTTTCAGAGAAGATGATTTTGTTTGTAGTTTTTTTCCTTTATTACCCTGTGTAAACAATAAGCCCTAGAGGGCATGTGGATGCTCTACTTTCTAAAACGGCTCTTATATCAAGGGTAGTCGGCATACAATTCTCAGCAGTACTTCTTTTAAAACATTGCAAAAAAAACACATAAAAAAAACACCAACAACAGAAACTTAAACCCTTGAAGCATGCTAACAATTTAAGCAAGCGGCCCTAGTTCTAATTTGGTATAGTTATTTGAGACTCGAGAAATACGGCCAGAGGTTCAAGAGAACTAGCCCAGACAAAGTGTGTGTAGTAAAACCTTTAAAGGGCCATAACTCTGCCAAAAATCATTCAACCGGAACATGGTGATGATATAAACAACTAGGCTTGGTACTGATCATTCCTGCAAAGTTTTGCTGAAATATGGAAAAAAGAAGGCCTTTTCATAACAATCTGGTAACGTTTGGTAAAGATCGGATGAACAATGAAGGTGCTAGATAGTTTTTTTCAATAATTCAAGGGCCAAAACGTCAGTGTTACTGGTCCGATCTGAGTGGTTTTCGAACTTGACTGAGCTTTCATCAATATCTACAATCTGGCTAAGTTTGGTAAAGTTAGGATGCAAAGTGGAGGCGCTAGGGTGTTAACAAGACAAAATATAGCAATTTTCGTTAGTTCAAGGGCAATAACTCCGGTGTTACTGGTCCGATTTGGCTGTTTTTCAAACTGGTCCAAACTTTCATTTAAAATAATAATATGGTAAAGGTTGGTAAAGATCGGATGAGAAATGGAGGCATTAGAGTGTTGATAAGATAAAATATAGCAACTTTCGTTAATTCAAGGGCAATAACTCCGATGTTACTGGACCGATCTGACTGGTTTTCGAACTCGTCTGAGCTTCCATTAATATTAATAAGCTGATAAAGGTTGGTAAAGATCGGATGAAAAATGGAGGCGTTAGAGTGTTGACAAGACAAAATATAGCAAGTTTCGTTAATTCAAGGAAAATAACTCCGGTGTTACTGGTTCGATCTAGTTGGCTTTTAAGCTGGAATGAGCTTTCATTGATATTAATAATCTGGTAAAGATTAGTTAAGATCGGATGAAAATGAAGGTGCTAGAGTGTTGACATCAAAAGGTTAACGGACAAAAGACCATGGCATAAGCCCTACTGGCCAGTAGAGCTAAAAATCATATTCAAAATATATATTAGAACTTTATATAAAACCTCCATGACGATACCACATGACTATTTTGATCGGGTTCACGGCAAAAGAATATCGATATAGCGATAGATTCACGTATGCCTTTATTAATATTTAGCGAAGTTTGTTTAACTAAGACGAACATACCCCTACACAGTGATCTAATTTCTCCACCTCAAAAGGTAAGCCCTCCCAAAATGTTCACGTCCATATGCTTTCTTCCATTCCAAATTTTGGGAGGGCTTATCTCAGAAAGAACTGGATGAATGAATGAATGCATAAATGAATGGTATTTTACGGCACGTCGACACATAAATAGGTTATATTGTGCGCACAAACTGATGAAAGATGAAGAAATGAAGTAGTAATTAAAAATTAATGTTAATGTAAATATATAAAGATAAAACTATTTACAAATAAGGGATGATAGGGTAGTAATATAAACTATATATGTAAATCAACAAATGCCCGTCATTTATATAGTCTGATTTCTTTCAGGAAATTTAAAACAAGACTAAAATCTATAGTTTCAAATAACACTTTCATAGTATTAACGATCAAAGTCTATACATTCCAACAATATGTGTTTGACCGTTAACGGTGCAAAGCAGGGTATACATTCTGGTAATTGCTCACCTTGTAATAAATATGAATGAGTATAACGTGTATGCCCTATCCTGCACCGGGCTAGGACAACTTCCTCTTGACGAATGGGTCTACTAGAAGAACGCCATTCTCCGAGTAAGGTTTAATTGAATGGAGTTTATTATTCACTGACAAATCCCAAGCGGCTTGCAAAGAGTTACGATTAAATGTGTTAATACAACTTTTAAAATCAGTATAAAGTAATTTAGCGTTAGATATATGTAAACCTAATGCTGCTTTAGCAGCACTATCAGCTCTATCATTACCACGTATTCCTACATGGCTTGGAAGCCAGCAGCAAATAATAACACAATAACATTATCAACTATAAGATAATCGTACATTTCTAAAAGCTGAAGCACAACTGGGTTATCATGTTTCATATTACCCAGTGCTTGAAGAGATAAAAGGGAATCAGACAATATTACAAAATGGTCATTATCAGATTCCTGAATATTATTAAGGCAATTTCAATTCCCTTAAGTTCAGCTGAAAAGGTAGAGGCCTTGCCAGGCAGGCGGCTCTTTATGCTGTGTTATCTCCATCTTTAGAACCATCTGTGTATATATGTTTAAAGTTATTGTATTTCAATTTAATTTCACCAAATTTGCCTGAAAGACAGCATGGCCCGCACTGCTGGACTTGCCACCACTACAAAGGTCAAAACAACCGCTGGTGCTTCCAAAGTCCACGGCGGAACCCGCAGCACCCCGCAACCGGCAACCAAATCCATGTCGACCTCAGCTTCTCCCAATCCCGGTCCAACACGAAGACCAAACGGCCGAACGGCCCCCGGCCCTCGACCAAAAACGGCCCATAACCAGGACCAAAAACTCCACCGAAAGCCGGGCCCGAAGGGTCAGACCCCAATTCAATGGCACACTGAAGGGTCAACCCGTCCCGCCCATGAGACAGCGACGGCCCACCAGCCCCAACACACAGGCCCTCGGCCGGCGACGCACGGAAGGCACCCAAGGCAAGCCGCAATCCCCGACCATGCACAGGACCGAGCATCCGCAAGCACGTCCCGCGAGTCGATTAATATACCACCGAGCCGCAGCCCAGCCCGGACCCAACAGGAGACCCACAAAGTTGAAAAAAACACCCCACGACCCGCCCCACAACCAGCGCCCGCAACAACGCAAAAACGCAAACCAAGAGCCCCAAGGCACCCGGCCCTCAAGCATCCAAGGCGTGGCACAAACGCCAATTCACGGTCGAAAATAAGACCAAGGAACCCCGCCCCATCCACCACCGGCACCGGCGACCCATCGAGCGCCAGACGAGGACCTCCACGACGCCCACAAAGCCGATAAAAGCGCACACAATCAGCCCCAAACTCAGAAAAACCAAAAATCAGCCCCACCCGACCAGGTCCGAAGCCCATCCAGACACCGCCGAAGTCGTCCCCCAACAGCGCTCACGCTCCTCGCACGATAACACACAACAAAGCCGCAAACACACAGAGAGCAATCCACACCAGGACTGACGCACCCAACCACACTGTCAATTTTCATACCAAAAAGGGCGACAGAGAGTATGCCGCCCCGCGGCACACCACCCCACGCCCACGAACACCAGAGAGGGCCGAACCCACAAGGACACGAAACTGCCCACCATCCAAGAAATTCTCCACAAAAACCGGCAACCGGCCCCCAAGACTAATTCCACAAAGACCACCCATGACACCGTACCTTCACGCAGCACCATAAGCCCTCTCCAAGTCAAAAAACACAGCGACCAGACGCCCCCCTCCCCCATAAAAGCCTCTCTAACAAATGATCCACCACGTTGGCTGGAATGCTGCCTCGAGTACCACGACCGTTGGCCGCACTTCTGCCACATGTACCACGGCCATTTGTCGCACTTCTGCTTCTGCCACGTGTACCACGGCCATTGGCTGGACTCCTTCCATGTGTACCACGGCCGTTGGCCGGACTGCTGCCACGTGTACCAAGGCCGTTGGCCGGACTGATGACACGTGTACCACGGCCGTTGACTGGACTGCTGCCACGTGTATCGCGGACGTTGTCTGGACTGCTGCCATGTGTATCGCGGCCGTTGGCTGGACTGTTCCCACTTGTATCGCGGTCGTTGGCTGGACTGCTGCCACGTTTACCCAGGCCGTTGGCTGGACTGCTGCTGCAGTTAAGCCTTTGTTGTCTTGATCCCTGTAACATCAGTAGCCGCACCCTGTGTACAATGTTCGGGAGTTGAACCACTGTCGCGGGGTCCTGCTTGACCACTGGCCAACCACGGTACATATGGTTACATAAGTGCGTGGTCCAGTGGTAGAGCGCCGAACTCCTGATCGAGAGGTCGTGGGTTCGATCCTCCGTCGCGGCGACGTTATTTATCCTTGAGCAAGATAATTAATCCACATTGCTTAGTACTGGTTCTACCCAGGAAGCCATCGAGAGTGATTAATCTAAGTTGTAAGAACTTGTTTCGCAATCGATGTAAAATAAATATGTTTAAAACAAAAAAAACATAACAGAGAACCATAACTAGATAATCAAAACGTGATCGTATCTGCAAAACTATATGCGCATCATGACATAATACCTAATATTCCTATGACATTTAATTGTCAGAAAATGCACATAGTAAGACACAGAAGAGATGGACGAACAGCAGGTATATATGTATTATGCTACATTCAGTGGTGGTCATACACCTTCAGGCTGTATATAAAGCAAAATAATTGCTTGATTGATTTGATAGCGATATTTTATTGACTTTTATGATGCACCAAATCAATTATGGGGAGCGAAGTTCGACTGAACATATGATCCATTTCTCTCACAGTGAGTGAAATTCCAAGTAAGTAACGTGCGGTTCGGCAATGGTTATATATCTTACAAGTTTGATTACAGACAACCAAAATCAAAATAGAAAGAGTATAGGTCTATATCATCGGAGGTTTCTTGCAATGAAGACAATCACAAGCAAGCAAACCTTTATCAATTGAAACGTGAACTTGCAGTGCTATACACGAGCGTATCTACTTGATGTCGATACAAGCATCTAAAGTTAAAAGAAGAGCAGACTTATAATCGACTAAAGTTGGAACCAAAAACAATACAGCAAAAACAGCAGAAAATTTTACCTGTTGCGTCTAGGTACCATAGCTGCAGCTGCACGTGGTATTTTGTCCGATAAACGTGCTATGTTAGATGATTGTGCACGTGAAGGGCGTTGATTGTTACGTAAATCTGCAATCATATTCCTAAGACTCGTCGTTCCACTCCTCCGGGCAGTTCCCATGCGTCGGGCCTGGGAATTGGGATGGCCACCTGTCCACAAATATAGCATATACTCCAGGTCAAAGTTTGATAATAAATTATTTAGTTTTTTCCGAAGAAATAGATACTTCTGTATTGGTACGCTTTTTAGGTAAAGGCTTCACGTGTTTACTGAGGAATGATTTGATTGGTTAAAATTGCCATAATCCCAAACAATTGTATATATTTGTATAAAGCATCAGTATGTTTATTTTCGACCTTAATATGGATGATACAGACTTCGTGTGAAGTATAAGTGTATAATAGTACAGTAAAATGTGCATTAAACTAGTCAGTAATTGTTATGTAATGGCGGAAGGTATACAGTACTGGTTTTATCCATGAAAATGGGGTGGTCTGCCTCTACCACAAAAAAAAACACAAAAACAATTGTCACATAGTATGGTTTAACATATGCTAAGACGTAAAACACCATTCAATCAAAACAAACAAACAAAACAATCGGTACTTGACCATAGTCTAAAAGCCTGTTTTAAAAATCTTTTAAAATAAATTTAAACTCTCGAAACCGTTTTAATCGATTAACACATTTATTTTATGATAAGCAATGAAATACTGTATTTTATCAGTGAAATAAAAGTGTTATTCCACACTGTGGAATATAGAGTTTTATTCCACCGTGGCTTCCGGGACTACTTTTAAATGTACAACTAACACAGATGCACAGTAAAACGACTCACAAGATATTCCTACGCAATTGTAAACATGTCAAGAGATAAACACTGCGAATTGTATGTTCTATTCAAACAATGATTTGAAATGTAATTTAAAAGTTAAAAGAAAATGATTGCCAATAAAAATTTATTAAAAAGTGTTCTATTCGGGTATAATTAAAATATCTTTGGACTATTTTTATTGAAATTGCCTCCCTTGTTCTACAATAGTTTCCCTAAAAAATTGTTTGTAAAATCATAAAATAAAAATAAAATTATTTTTGTTTTTGAGTAAATAACATATTTTATTTCATCTCGAAGTGAGAAAAAGTTTTCTCACTTCTCCATGAAATACAATATGTTATTCACTCCAAAACAACAAATATTCTCTATATATCCATAATCTGTATGTATTAACGTGGGGGGGGGGGGGGGGGGGGGGGGAGGGGGGAGGGGGGAAACGGTTTTAAAACTCAAGACCAGTTTTAAGATTCTGAAGGACTATTGGTCCGCCATCTTTAAAAAAAATCCAAAATAGCTGGGATATGGTAAAGTGAAATGTTCAACCAAAATGCATATTTTAGGCATGATTACTGTCAGTAATTCAACACTATTGATGTGAACATAATATCAGAAAGAATACTTATATGGCAGAAATTGTGCCCTTTATATCGGAAATGTTTTATGCAATTTTACTCAAAGGTGTTTCGCTTTTTATGCGAAATAAATTAGACCATAAAATAGTTTATTCTGCGAAGCAGACGAGACATCCTTTCTAAATAAAATGTGCACTTCAGTCGCATCATCCAAATTTCGAAGTACGCCATTGTTAAAAAAAAACAAGAGTTTCGTCATATGCCAATACGCATGATACACATGACAAAATCGTAAATTGTAACATGTGGTATGGCAATACACACCATACACATGACAAGCGGCACTTACAGCGTACATTGTACATGTGGTATGGCAATATACACGATACACATGACAAGCGGCACTTAGAGCGTAAATTGTACATAGTTGTGGAATGGGGAAATAGCCGGATGAACATTTAATTTGATCGGATTGATATTTTGTTATTTGTTATTTGGTTTGGACCGTTTTTGTTTGAATATAGACCTCTTAATGATCCATTGGTTTTGTTTTACAATGTTTCTATGCAAACTAGTCATTTAATTGTGTTTAACACATCCACAATTATAGTTTTCGGTTATAATATTTTCACAGAGAAACTCCGTCAATGTCACCATACTTAAAGAAACTAACCCGCCAAATAACGGCAACATTACACTACAAAACCTTTTATCAAAACTCTATACAGGTGTTCAGGTCATATAGTAATGTATATGTGCCGAAAATAAGCATAGAATTTTTCACGGATTCTTAAAATACCCGTGATTGAATTTGTGATGAATTATTAGTTGTAACTCTTAATTCAACGCTCCAGTTTTGAGGTTTGGCCTGCCTGGTTAAAGCTTTTTAAATCGTGTCAATAGAGTTTGGATTCTCAAAATATGTAAGTTACATTAACGTTATACCTCGTTGTCAGTAGGTTTAGAAACGGTGTAAATATATGTTGTAATATTTGGCTGTTGTTGGCGGGATAGCTACTTAAATAACGGGCATGTTACATGTATTCCAGCAAGATAACGTCAAGTGTATCTCTACCTGAGTGTGGCCTGTAATAACGGGCATGTTACATGTATTCCAGCAAGATGATGACAAGTGTATCTCTACCTGAGTGTGGCCTGTAATAACGGGCATGTTACATGTATTCCAGCAAGATAACGCCAAGTGTATCTCTAGCTGAGTATGGCCTTTAATAACGGACATGTTACATTTATTCCAGCAAGATAACGCCAAGTGTATCTCTACCTGAGTGTAGTCTGTATTAACGGGCATGTTACATGTATTCCAGCAAGATAACGTCAAGTGTATCTCTACTTGAGTGTGGCCTGTAATAACGGACATGTTACATGTATTCCAGCAAGATAACTTCAAGTGTATCTTTAGCTGAGTGTGGCCAGTAATAACGGATATGTTACATGTATTCCAGCAAGATAACGCCAAGTGTATCCCTAGCTGAGTGTGGCCTGTAATAACGGGCGTGTTACATGTATTCCAGCAAGATAACGCCAAGTGTATCTCTAGCTGCGTAAGGCCTGTAATAACGGGCATGTTACATTTATTCCTCCAAGATAACGTCAAGTGTATCTCTACCTGAGTGTGGCTTTTAATAACAGGCATGTTACATGTATTCCAGCAAGATAACGCCAAGTGTATCTCTAGCTGCGTAAGGCCTGTAATAACGGGCATGTTACATATATTCCAGCAAGATAACGTCAAGTGTATCTCTAACTGAGTGTGTCTTGTAATAACGGGCATGTTACATGTATTCCAGCAAGATAACGCCAAGTGTATCTCTAGCTGAGTAAGGACTGTAATAACGGGCATGTTACATATATTCCAGCAAGATAACGTCAAGTGTATCTCTAGGTAAAGGTTACTTGTTATAACGTGTCAATACGTATGGCTGGTAAGGTTACTTGTTATAACCTTGTTATAACGTGTCAATACGTGTGGCTGGTAAAGGTTACTTGTTATAACGTGTCAATACGTGTGGCTGGTAAAGGTTACTTGTTATAACGTGTCAATACGTGTGGCTGGTAAAGGTTACTTGTTATAACGTGTCAATACGTGTGGCTGGTAAAGGTTACTTGTTATAACGTGTCAATACGTGTGGCTGGTAAAGGTTACTTGTTATAACGTGTCAATACGTGTGGCTGGTAAAGGTTACTTGTTATAACGTGTCAATACGTGTGGCTGGTAAAGGTTACTTGTTATAACGTGTCAATACGTGTGGCTGGTAAAGGTTACTTGTTATAACGTGTCAAAACGTGTGGCTGGTAAAGGTTACTTGTTATAACGTGTCAATACGTGTGGCTGGTAAAGGTTACTTGTTATAACGTGTCAATACGTATGGCTGGTAAAGGTTACTTGTTATAACGTGTCAATACGTGTGGCTGGTAAAGATTACTTGTTATAACGTGTCAATACGTATGGCTGATAAAGGTTACTTGTTATAACGTGTCAATACGTGTGGCTGGTAAAGGTTACTTGTTATAACGTGCCAATACGTGTGGCTGGTAAAGGTTACTTGTTATAACGTGTCAATACGTGTGGCTGGTAAAGGTTACTTGTTATAACGTGTCAATACGTATGGCTGGTAAAGGTTACTTGTTATAACGTGTCAAAACGTATGGCTGGTAAAGGTTACTTGTTATAACGTGTCAATACGTGTGGCTGGTAAAGGTTATTTGTTATAACGTGTCAATACGTGTGGCTGGTAAAGGTTACTTGTTATAACGTGTCAATACGTATGGCTGGTAAAGGTTACTTGTTATAACGTGTCAATACGTATGGCTGGTAAAGGTTACTTGTTATAACGTGTCAATACGTGTGGCTGGTAAAGATTACTTGTTATAACGTGTCAATACGTATGGCTGATAAAGGTTACTTGTTATAACGTGTCAATACGTATGGCTGGTAAAGGTTACTTGTTATAACGTGCCAATACGTGTGGCTGGTAAAGGTTACTTGTTATAACGTGTCAATACGTATGGCTGGTAAAGGTTACTTGTTATAACGTGTCAATACGTGTGGCTGGTAAAGGTTACTTGTTATAAAGTGTTAATACGTTTGGCTGGTAAAGGTTTCTTGTTATAACGTGATAATATGTGTGGCTGGTAAAGGTTACTTGTTATAACGTGCCAATACGTATAACTAAATACAACGTGTTTATGATTTGTGGTGTTGCTTTTAAAGCGAGTATTTAAATAAAAATAGGTTTCTATGGGTTATGTTGAAAGCTGAGAAATAGACCCCATTTGTTTTTTAAAACAATATACAAAACAATAGTTACTCGTATCTGACGTAGTTTGCCTACACCCGCAAGTTAACTGAACATGATAACCATGCAATAAAGAATAAATTAAAACATAAATCGTGAGACAGACATAACATAACAATTATTCAATAATAATAAAAATAATAATTATTATAATATAATAATAATAATAATAATAACACCTAGATAAGCTACCTGTAGAGTGATCATGGTTTGTTTGTGATGGCGGTGGAGAATCTGGCTGACCAGGAATCACTGTCCTTGCCGCGAATGCTCGTGACGGATCACCACGTCTCGGTTCGTTTTGAGCGAAACGGGGATTGGTAAGCACAACAACACGGTTTGGATGTGGACTACCAGCAGGAGGTCGGATCACCAGCAACCTTGGACGGGCTTGCGCACTGTGGGTTTGGGACGACTGCAAATGCAAAGACAATACTTGTCATATCACTGTAATTCTTTGGCACGCTGACGCCGATATTTGCCGTTTCTTCCTGTATTCGAAAACCGACCGACCGACCGGCAGGCAGGCAGGCAGGCAGGCAGACAGACAGACAGACAGACAGACAGACAGACAGACAGACAGACAGACAGCAGACAGACAGACAGACAGACAGACAGACAGACAGACAGACAGACAGACAGACAGACAGACAGCTTGTCATCAGAATAAATATATGACAATTACATATAAACAATTATCGATTTATTGCACTTCCACTTAATAGTTATTATGTTTTTAAGCCGGAAGTGTACGACTTGAAACCCTTCTACCGGATTTAAGAACGTTCGTCATACGGCAATTATTACCCTGAAAATCGCTATAAAATAGTCTCATGAATATCTAAACACGTGACAGCCACACCAGTCATATCTAAATACATGAGATCCATAACACGCAGTAATATCTAAACACATGCCACCCATAACACGCAGTAATATCTAAACACATGACACCCATAACACGCAGTATTATCTGAACAAATGACACCTATAACACGCAGTAATATTTAAACAAGTGATAGCTATTACACGCTGTAATATCTAACACGTTACACCCATTACACGCAGTAATATCTAAACACGTGACTCCAATAACACGCAGTAATATCTAAACACATGACACCCATAACACGCAGTATATCTAAACACATAACACCCATAACACGCAGTAATATCTAAACAAATGACACATATAACACGCAGTTATATTTAAACACGTGATAGCTATTACACGCTGTAAAATCTAAACACGTTACACCCATTACACGCAGTAATACACACGTGACTCCAATAACACGCAGTAGTATCTAAACACGTGACACAAATAACGCGCAGTCATTCTAAACACGTGACACCCATAACACGGAGTAACATCTAAACATATGACACCTATAACGCGCGGTCATATCTAAACACGTGACACCCTTAACACGCAGTTGTATCTAAACACGTGACACCCTTAACACGCAGTTGTATCTAAACACGTGACACCCTTAACACGCAGTTGTATCTAAACACGTGACACCAATGTCATATCACAACTTGCGCTTATACTACATAGTATATGTATCTTGTGTACGTGTGTGCGTGAGTGCGTGCGTGCGTGCGTGGGTGCGTGGTAGATTTGGTCTATTGTGTAATCGTGGCACATGAAAGCACGTACGTGGGAACCTCAGAATGACAGGTTAGTTGGTAATACTTTACCTTATTTCAATAATTGATCCAAATTCAAATTCGGTCCCAGCTGGAATATCAGGATGTCCTTGTATCACTAAGGCGTCGTGCTAACCGTTATACGACGGCACCACATAAAATACCACTGTGATACTAAAACACGAATGTTTAAATCTGTAGTGAATACAATTTGTGTTCCGTTCTCTTTAGATTCTTAAAGCAATTAAATCCATTTGTAACGCGCATCAATATGCAATTTCAATTAAGCTGAAGATCTTATTTAACAATGAATGTTAATACAATTTACAACAAGCATGAATGAACTATTTACAACTCGTCGGATTTGTGAAGGAACCAGTGGTGATGAAAGGAACTATACTAGCGATACAAATATGCTTAAAGCTATGTAGTCCCTATAAATACGTGCTCCTTTAGAGAAAACAAATAGTGAGCTGGGATGAAATGCTTTTCGTTTTTTGGAATGAATGTTGTTTAACGGCTCATCAACACAGTATAGGTTATTTAGAGCCGCCCCAGAGAGAGGGAAGGATACATAGGAATCCGGGAACCGTGCCCTACTCTTATTATCGAATAGATTCCTATGGTTCTTTAACGTGCTCGGAGGATAGACAAATACATGGGACCACCCGGTTTACGTCCCCATCCGACGGACGAAGCTAAGGGAAAGTGTCTTGCCCAGGAACACACCGACGCAACTCAGTGGCCCCACGGAGGATTGAACCCGGGGCCTCCGGTTACAAATCCGCCGCGCTACCTACTGCGCCACGCCAGCCCTCATCGTTTTTTTGAGATTTAAATGTGTTTCTCAGGAGAGTACATACTTCAGGTCTCACTCCTCTATTATCTCCCCTGAAAGCTCACAGACCTAGAGACAAAAGAAAAACAGAAAATAATTCTATTTTTTTCTCAATTTTAGAGTTGTTTCTTTGCTTTAGCATACATCTGCAGTGTAAAAGACAGATGATACAGAAAATCCCATGTTGATATGAGGTTCATTTAATTTTCGGAAGCACCACATATTCAGCTAGATAGTGTATGCATTTTGTATTTTCCATAGGGGTCACATAAATATGAGGGAGAAGAAAAAAACACCTGGCTAACATATATTTTATTGTTTTAAATTACTGGTCTTGGCTATACTGAAGATATTAAACCAGCAACAATGTTTGAAGCTAGATGTACAGTAACCCTATGGGAAAATTAATTGAGGTGTGAGACCTGAATTTAGACTAATTGATTATCACGAATGCTATAAAATACACGCCAGCAATTACACGTAAATACATGTATATGCTGCACTCTGAATAATTAACATTAGGGTTTATAATAGAAAATGGTGGCGGTGTTTATAACTGGACTCATATGGATTATTGAAATTTAGCTCGTGTGACTTGTTTGTATTAATTTAATTGTCGTGTGATATTTATATAATGTGGATTTGTTTCAAAGGACTATACCTAGGTTAGTACATTTACGTCATGTTTAAGCATTTGTTTCAGTTATAGTGCATGATTGTATTATGTTGTAATAGCCGAAGTAATCGAACTGAACGAATGCGTGTGTATTGATGTAATTCGTTACCGAGATCTTTATGTATCGCGTTCAAATCAGTTCTTAATTTCAAATTCAGCAGAGCGATAAATGAATTAGCCACTCCCACATTGTGTCAATAAAGTCAGGTATGGACCGTAAAATTGAAACTACAAGTCGACACCCTATACTGCAAAACAAAGATACTATACCTATGTGTTGCATTGGTGTGATTTGCATTATTAAATTGGGATTGTGTAGCTTTTAGGTACGCTTTTCAAAGCGGTCGTTATTTATACTAATTAGTCATTACGTATCATCTGTGACCTAGTGAGATAGCGTTAATTGCTTTATTGTCCTTAATTACCTAGTCTTGACACAATAACATTTGATTTTCGATTTCACCTCTGACGATCTGTTTCAACTGTATTATACAACTGTATTATAATGCATTTGAATAGAGTGAGGTTAAATATCATGCTACAGTAGTCACGTGTTTAAAGACACATTTCCCAACTGAATGTAGTCATTGAAAAATCATGGATAGCATGCTTTTTAACTGCTTACTTCTCGCTGACTGATTTCCAAAGAGACATTATATTGAGGCCCCATCACAGTTTTTTTCTTTTCATTTACTATTACCTTAGTTTTTGATATAAAATATATTGTAACTAAAAACAATAGATTGTTTATTATGGGGGAGCATATAGTCGCCGATTTTTCCGTCCGTCCGTGTGTGCGTCCGTGCGTCACCCTTTTTTTTCCGGAGCATAACTCAAAAAGTATGCTTGATTAAAGTTCGTGTGAATGATTAGGACACTGGGGCGGGTCCAAATTTGACCTCAGGGTCACCATTAGAACAAACTAGTTAGAGGACCATAAGACGATGTTACATGCAAAATATCACAGCTCTATATCTTGTATTTTTGCAGAAGGTTTTTAAGATTTGTTAAATGAAACTGATAAGCCCCATTGCGGGTGTTTTATGACCTCAGGTGCACCATTCAAACAAACATGATGATGCTTCACATAAACTTGTGGTCGTCCGTGGTCGAGTGGTCTCAGACTTGAAATCACATGTCCCTCACCGCTGTGGGTTCGATTCCCCATGGGGCCAGGACTGCTTGCTTGCGGATCGTCGGTGGTTCTACTCAGGTGCGCGCCCGTGCACGAAAAAATGCCCGGGTTTGCACCTGGGTCTTCCTCCACCAATAAAAAGCTGGAATGTCGCCAAATGACCTTAGCTGTTGGTGCAACTATAAAATCCAGTTTAAGATTTGGTTGAATTCCGACAAGCGGTTTCTGAGAAAAAGTCGTCAGAAGCAAAAGATAACGACGACGACGGACGACGGACAGACAACGGCCGGACGACGGACGAAGAGTGATTCCAAAACATCACATTGAGCTTTCGGCTCAGGTTATCAAAAACACTGACAGATGACAACGATTTTTGAAATTTGAAGTCCCGATGAGTTTCTTGCATTTGAGATTTACTAAAACATGGCAGAGAAGTAACTGATAATAGAGTATATTGTGCTAAAAATACAAAAACTATTAATTTTGTTAATACGGGCCTTTTAAAAAAATCCATCTATACATAGTTATTTTAACATATATACAAGTGCACATAAAATGCAAAAAGGTTATAATGTTTACTACATTATTATACACTCTTTATGGGATGGGCCTCATCCTTTGACAAAAATCTTATAATCTCAATTTCCTTGTGCAAATGTACCCCCCTCCCCCCCCCCCCCCCCCCCCCCCAAATACAATAGGCTCGAAATGTGTCTTTAACATTGCGTTCGGCATTGTAGTCTGGTCACATGTTAACATTTCATTGCCCCCACCCCCCAAATACAATAGGCTCGAAATGTGTCTTTAACATTCCGTTCGGCATTGTAGTCTGATCACATGTTTAACATTCAATATATTGCAGCCTGGTTTAATCTAAGGCGCAATGACGTACCTGCGTATTACATTCGAGTAATGCTGCCAAGCAGTGTAAGAGATGTTGCGAATAAACTGGATCAGATATCGTTACGTACATGACGACATATAACGCTATGTACAATAAACGCCGAGGGATTCCGCATTGATTTGCTTTATTGATCAGTGCGTAATAAAGCAAAATGTATTAGGTCACCCCTTTATTAGGCAGAAAAGTGCATGATACATTTATAAAGGTAGTCTGACAACAGTGATTCTGAAACCATATTGTCGTTAATAAAACGTATTTCCTTCAAGATGTCGTCTTAAATGTATACTAACATGACGCTTAAAGATCAAGGAAATACTAGTATGTATATGTATTTTTCCTAACCTGGACTTGGAATTGTTAGGACCCGTTTTATATACTAAGACTACATTTGTTCTTTTGAATATTGATCAATCGGTACCACCAAAGGTGGCAAATTCTTCTTATGATTTTTGATACTGGTGATATCCCTAGATACTATTTAACCCTGAAAGACTTCGAGTTTCAGCAGCTTATGTCATGAAAACAGCCAATATTTAGAGCCACTCCGTTTTTTCAAAATATCCAATTTTGATACCACCATTTTGAGTATAGTGAAGCATTACACATTTTATTTTGAAATACAATATATTTGCGATAATAAAATGTATTTAACTATCATTGTGGAACATTTTTAATTTGATAATTAATGTATAAGGTCAAACGTAAAGGGAAAAAACACATCTTTTTTAAATTATAGTACTTCATTCATTCCCGTTAGTTTCAAAAAACGTCATCCTGGTAATATCTGTATATTAATACACTAACAATGTGCAATTCTTCATTTAATTCATGTTTTGTTTTTGTACCATGTCAACATTATTTAAAATTGACTGGCTTTCAAAATAATCAAACAAAAGACAATACTTCATTAATTATATACCATACAAATATTTAACTTGCTACACAATTATTAATACGAGTCTGCAATACAATCAAAAGTATTCACTACTTACACAATTGTTTCATACATTCTCCATTTCTGGTGTTTTGTTTATAATTAATATACATAGTTGTCAATAGTTTCAAACGATTAGTATGATGTTAGCCTTAAATTAGACATCGGATGGTTGATGCTAGTCATAATATTGACTATGGCTTAATCGGTAGTTTCCACAAAAGATAAGAATAATTCACAAGTTGTAAGTATTATTTAAATACCA
The DNA here is from genome assembly GCA_037043455.1 of Cyrtodaria siliqua. NCBI lineage: Eukaryota > Metazoa > Mollusca > Bivalvia > Adapedonta > Hiatellidae > Cyrtodaria > Cyrtodaria siliqua. Next base: position 45,123 of record JAWPHD010014400.1, read on the forward strand.
TGATACTATATTGAGTTAAACATGTTACTGTCGCTTCACTTTTGTCGTCATGATCTTCCATTTCAAAGTCATCAATATCGATAGGTCATCCGAATGATCGCATGTAATGTGTTTGCATATGGCTGTACACATCATGCCATTTGCTAAGCAAATCACAACTCGGTAGCTTACATTTTGTATTGCATTGCTTTGTACACATGCAAGAACGTAAACTAAAACGGCATCAGAAGCTGTAGGACTATCCATCCGATCTATTTCGAATTCGCTATCTTCAGTTTGTTCCCACCCATAACCTACTTGTGAGAGATTCAATATCCTGTGTGGCATCCAAGCATCTTATCCAGACAGTAGCTTGACAATTGGCTCGTTCACGATGTTTTGTTAAAGGGACAAACGGCCATCTTGAAGTTATTATCATGCATTAAAAGCATCTCAGTTTATTAATCAGTATCATTTGACTTTTAAACTGCTTACATATAATTAAATAAAAAATTGAATTTTCAATTTGTCTTCATCATTCTACAATAGGTTTAAATATATTATTAGTGTAATACGATTAACAGTTAGTAATGTGCAAAAACAATTCGATCTTCAATATACTAATAATTCATAATTATGTGTTTTAAGCAAATCAAGGTTGCCATGTGTATGCATGTGTATGCCATAAGTATGCAAATTAGCCAAGTATGCGCTGTCAAAAAAATCGATAATCTATGACTATGATCCAATTCCCACGGTTTATGTCGGTTTCGCGTGTTAAAGCGACAGGCAAAGCTACAGGCAAAATGCACTCGCATTATATCATAATGCTAACTCGTTTAATAAATTCAATAATGAATGAGTTCTCATGTAAGATCCTCTATATATTTAATGTCAAATTGTCTATTGTCCAGAATACCTGTCCATCTGCCAAATGTACTAAAACAATCATTTACACAAGTTCTTTCAGCATTAATGAAGGCCTTTGCCGTCAGTATTATAATTAACAACTAGAACCAAAACATTCCTACTTTGTCCAAATTCCTATTCTGCGCACGGACGATTCCGGAACTGAACCGCACATTTTTAAAATTCCGACAATGCCGCGCATTTTAAAAAATTTCCATATTCTTATTTTGCGCATAACTTGTACGTCTTCTATATTGCATGTTTTTTCCCCGGAAACAATCCAGTTTTCAGCGATTTTTCCACAGAATGAAAGTTTTTTGCTTAATTTTGTAGCACTAATGGAAAGTGTAAGAAGATTCTTTATATTTAATATCAAAACAAACATATTTTTCGTAAATACAGCAGTCTACTTTTTTTTTTTTATATAAAACCATTCCAATTTTTATTGATTTTTTGATAAAAATCCAAAGCTTTCGCCCAAAATCTTGTAGTAAAAATAAAGCAATTGCTACACAACTTTTGTTTACTATACTCAGCAAAAATAAAAAGTATCCACCTTGTTTTCCTGCAAAATCTGAAACAGTAAGAAAGAACTAACAATTGTAGCATGATTTTCTTTTATTAGCATCTGTGTTTGATGTTCACACAAAATTTCATCGAAATATACTGAATAATAAAAAAAAAAATCACGGTTTAAAACCATAGGTGTGAAAACGAAATTAACAAAACTTAACAAATGTAAAGGTAACGACAATAGCACAGATTCAGAAGTCTAAGTCGATTCAAATACACAGAAAAATATTCAAAACCTCGCTAATATCTCATGTGTCAACCGTTACACCGAATACACGCAAGAATGCGACGTCGCATGCTTCTAAAGTAACGACTGACGAATTCTAGAGCTAATGCGTTCCATTCGCGGACAATTGCTGCTGCAAGGTCCTGAACATTTTGGATAAGGTCATCCTGACGTACACGACGTCCCAAATATGCTCGATGCTTCGTCAGTCGTTACGTCAGAAGCATGCGACGTCGCATTTTTGAGTGTATTCGGTGTAACGGTGGACACATGAGATATTAGCGAGGTTTTGAACATTTTCTGTGTATTTGACTGGGCTTAGACTGCTAAATCTGGCTATTGTCGTTAATCTTTACTTTTTTAAGTTTTGTTAATTTTGTTTTCACACCTATGTTTTTAAAGTTTGATTTATTTTTTAAGCTTTCGGTATATTTCGATGACATTTTGTGTGAACATCAAACAAAGATGTTATTAAAAGAAAATCATGCTACAATTGTTAGTTCTTTCTTACAGTCTCAGATTTTGCAGGAAAACAGAGTGGACACTTTTTATTTTTGCTGAGTATATAAGATAAAGTATTTAGAATAATTTAATATCATGAACATACTTTAAAATGCATCAAATTATTTTTTAAAAATTATCTCCAGTTTTCAGCGATTTTTTTTTAATTTTTAACTTGTTTTCCCAAAATCAGGGCATAAGCTGCCGCTCTCAGAAGTCTATCAGGATGTATATATTTTGATAGGTATCATAGATTTAAAACAAACTCACTAGAATTTGCCACCAGAGATGGTACCTACCAACCTCCTGGCCTATGGACTAGGGTAGATATTAGTGGTACTGGTATCAAATATTTTTTGTAAGAATAGAGCGAGTACAGAAGCAGACAGTTTCTACAAATGACAGCGGTACCAGTGGGATATTACATTTTGGAGCATTTTTTTGCATTTTGGTTTCACTGCGATTTGCAAATTGGACATTTGAATTTATTGTTTCACAGTAATACTGGTGCTTAGCTTCAAGAATAAAGTTTAACTTTCTGCCTCTATATCAAGAATATTAGTTTGCATCCAATGTGTTTGATTTACTTGTTTAACAAACGGTTTTTGATATCAACCGAAGTTGATACATTTTACAGCGATACTCTGACAGAGACTTACAAGCAAACGCACGGACAATTGTATGAATAAAACATGTCCCATTAGATGGTATACGTGATATGTAGGATGTCATGGTTGACCTATGTGTGTTATATATCATTAGCTGTTCTATTTATTATCTTTTATGTTATGATAAGCAATGGAATATTGCATTTTAGGAGCGAAATAAAAGTGTTATTTCATACTGCCACAAATAAATTAAATTGTTTTAGAAAATTAAGCAAGTATTTTAGAAATTGTTGTCATTTACAGTCATGTAGCGCACAGTATCCATAGAGATGTCAGTTTCATGGCACAGTATCCATAGAAATGTCAGTTTCATGGCACAGTATCCATAGAGATGTCAGTTTCATGGGTAATTTGTTATCCATAGAGATGTCAGTTTCATGGGTAATTTGTTATCCATAGAGATGTCAGTTTCATGGCACAGTATCCATAGAGATGTCAGTTTCATGGGTAATTTGTTTTTCTTCAAAATAACTAAACTAAGTAAATGAGTGGTTGTTTATTGGACTCGGTCAAGTATTTTGGAAATTACAGATGTGATCTGATCTCGTATTGTTCTAACTCATATTTTCAATCATTATTCGCAGGATAAAAATATAAAGTGTTCTCACTTCTCAGTGAAATAAAATATCTGTTACTCACTCCAAAACAACATATAGCCTCTACGTACATGTTCTTCCAGTGTCATTTTGAGAAAGAACTATTGTGTATAAGATGTCAATTAGAAGGTCCACTCAACATACTCAACGAAAAACATTGATTATACTAGTAACTACGGAAGCCCTGGAGGGACTTATTAGTTATTAGTTATTACTAATTAGTTATTAGTTATTACTTATTACTTATTACTTATTATACCCACGTTTTTGAAAACAAACAGGGGTATATTAAAATCGCCTCCGTTTGTCCGTCTGTCTGTCTGTTACCGCATCTCCTCCTAAACCGCTGAACGGAATTCAACCAAACTTAGGGTATGACATCACCATATGATGACGACGTGCAAGAGCAACATTATTTTTGGTTCCGAGTCCAGGGGCCTTCGGTTGGGGAGGTCAAAAGGTCAAATAAACTAAAAATTCAATTACACTGTCATTTTTTTCATATTTGTGCACATAACTTGGTATATGTAATCGTCTATAAAAGATAAACAACATATCAAACGATTTTTTATTTCGCAAACTCGAACGTTTGCCCGGGGCCCAGGATGGATGGGGCGGGCGGGGGTATTTGGGGTCATTTTTATTATTTATTTTTTGTAATTATGTTTCAAATAAAACATTATAATGATGGCTCTATACCTAGGGTCCCTCAGTGGGGTCAAACGGTCAAATACACTAAACATTCAATTACACTGTCATTTTTCCATATTCTTGCACATAACTTGGTGTATGTAAACGTCTATAAAAGATGAGCAACATATTAAATGATGTTATTATTTTTATTAAATCGAACTCGGACCGTCTGCCCGGGCGCCCAGGGTGGGGGTAGTGTGTGTGTGTGTGTGTGTGTGTGTGTGTATGTGTGTGTTGGGGGGGGATTTTTTTTTATAATTATGTCTCAAATGAAACATGATGATGAGATTACACTGTATACATTTGTTTCCTCGTATGTTATTGTTGGGCCTGGAGGAAGGGGCATCAAATACACTAATAATGCAATTACGGCGTATTTTTTTCATACCTTTGCTCATTAATTGGTATAATATCATCTAATAAAGAGATATACAGAATGTCAAATGATTTATTAGTTAAAACGCGGACGTCTTCCCTGGGGTTGAGGTTGGAGGGGGTGGGTGGTGGATGGAGGGTAACAGGGGTCAATTTATTTAAAAAATATGTAAGGATATGTCACAACTATTCTCATTGTTGTATTATCATGTGTCGTCTTATAACAGACGCTCTCTGAAAACGCACTCCAGTCTGCAACATTTACCACTGCATGGCAGTTATCTATTTACATTACAATGAATAACATCGTAATAACAGATTATTGGTTAGAACACTTTGGTCGTTCTTAGTTATTTATAGTCCTACATGAACACTGTTAATACTATAGCCATAACATAACATGGTGTCAGAAACAGCATGTAACATGAAAACACAAATCGTTGGAGTTTAAACACTGGGAATTACAAAGTGTGTACATTCAGTTTGAATTGTTTAACATTACTGATCTGTCCGGAATTCCGACACCCCGCATGGACTGGGAATCAAAAAACTTACCAGCAAGTTGGAAACAATTCAAACAGCATTGTGATTTAATTTTTGCTGGTCCTTTAAAGCAAAAGTCAGAGGAAGTGAAACTTACGTGTCTCCTTTTATAGATACCTAGACAATACCTGACGAGAAGGCAAAACGCCGAACTCTACTTTGTGAGCGAATTGCCAAGCACGTCTAGTCGAAGCTAAATCCGGAGTTCGCTCGCTTCAAATTTAACAATGAAATCCAAGGATGCAACACAGTGGACCAATTCATAACATTATTGAAATTGTTGGCTATTGACTGTCAGTTCAATGACGCTGACGACATGATCCGGGACGGAATCGTTTTTGGAGTAACCTCCAGGAAAATACAAGAAGGTCTCATAAACGAGTGAGAAACACTGAAAATGGACAAAGCTGTCCAGATATGCCAACATTTTGAGTACTCTCAAGAACAACTGAGAACTCTGCACCATCAACTTCCGCCGCACCAGAGGTTCACACCATCAACCGCCAACAGCAAAGAGCAGATGCCAACTACCAGCAGCATCCACAAAGAGGACCAGAACCTGCACCGAAAAAGGGACAGCCGACGGGACCTGTACCGAACTATAATCAGAGACGAAAGGGACAGCCGATGAAAACAACGAAATGTGACAATTTGCGGATATACGCACACTAAAAACAAGTGCCCTGCACACTAGCGGAAAACAATGTAACAATTGCAAAAAATGGAACCATTTCTCCAGGATGTGTCGATCAAACTTAATTTCGCGAATTCGGAATATTACATTGATTCGGATTATTCAAAAATTAGGAATAATCAGGCATTTGTGGCAATTGAGGTAAACTAAAGCTCTATTAAATTTAAGCTGGACACGGGTGCACAAGTAAATATTGTACCACTACATATTTACAACAAACTAGGTGCCCCTAAAAAAGCCACCCGTATAGTTGACTGCCTATAACGGCAGTAAACTTAACGCACTAGGTCATTGTTCCCTCCCCTGCAAGTACGATGAGCACACGCGTACTACTGACTTTACATTGAAGAGAAAAAGTCAATAGCAGTTCTAGATTTACGGTGATGTATTGACTTTGGACTATTAAGTTAGTTTACTCCCTTGATAAGGAAGTGTCTCCAAGACAGACGGACGACACGTATTCCTTGAATAAGGAAGTCATAGTTGCCGAATATGCCGATTTGTTCAAAGGCAGGTCAAGTACCCGGTGAATGCGACATTAAGATTGACACGAATGTACCCCCGTAGTTCACCCACCTAGGCGAGTTCCCGTCGCACTTCGCGACAAACTCAAGGCAGAGTTAGCCCGCATGGAAACAGATGATGTAATAGCGAAAGTCACAAAACCAATAAAATGGGTCAATTCCGTGGTCGTTGTTGAGAAGCTGTCAGGCGACCTCAGAGTATGCCTCGACCTGAAAGACCTAAATAAGGCAATAATTCGCTCTCACTACCCTATGCGTACGTTAGAAGATGTCCTTCTCCAACTTTTGCTTATGCGTCCAAATCCCTGACGCAGACAGAGACAAACTATGCGCAAATAGAGAAGGACATGTTCGCAATGCCTTTCGGCTGCAAACGCTTTCACCAATACGTTTATGCGCGCAGAGTTGAAGTGGAGACCTGCTGTCGTGCCACCGGGAGAATAAACTGAGACTCAATAAAGTCAAATCCCCATCAGCAAATGACGTTTTAATTGACTCTAATCATCGCAGTCTGCGATACTGGAGATTAATCACCAGCTGCCAAACTGACCACGACAGAAGCATTGGAATATGAACTTTAATGAATTCTGCCAGGAAATCATTTTATATCTGTGAACTTGTTATGTGCATTCTTATATTATGAAAGAACTTATAACGCTGAATTTATCATGTGTCGTCTTATAACAGACACTCTCTGACCACGCACTCCAGTCTGAAACACTGACTGCTGCTGGGAAGTTCTCTATTTACATTACAATGAATAACATCGTAATTACAGATTATTAGTTAGAACGCGTTGGTCGTTCTTAGTTATGTATAGTCCTACACTGTTAATACTATAGCCATAACATAACAATTGTTTTTGCCGACGCTACACTTAAACTCATACTAACTCATAAATTTGAATAGGTCACGGGTGAAGTAGTTTCAATTCAACGGAAGACCAAAAAGTCGATATGTAAGCCAAAATCGATGCGTAAAATATCACAGAGTCCAGACTCTATAGTACCTATACCTTTAGGACGTCCTATTGGTTAAAAAGTGGAGGGACTATAAACCTTAGAACTACACACACACAGAGTAAAATATCACATGTTATCTAGCCTTCGTACAGGTAACATCGATACTATACGGCTTCCTAATATATTTCATTAAGAAAATAGTAGCCCGGAACGGGATTTGAACCAGGAATCTTGCAGTTTTATTTGCAACATGAAGTGTTTACCACTACTCCACGGACTCATGTTGGTATTTCTAACACTAAATAGTCATTATGTAATAACTATAGCACTCACACGAGCAAAAACTAAATAGCAAATCGAGATTAAATTTTTGACACGGAATCTTAGTTAAAATTGATAATAAACAGTATTACAAAACGCAAAGTTATTTACATGTGCGAGATGATGGGGTATATACAGATACATCTTGAGGGTCGGTCAAATATATTAAAGTATTTTGCATCATAATATGTGTTACTAAATATACAATGATCTTAAGAAGTGCCATAGCTCAGTGGTAAGCACCTTGGACCTTCTAATTTATTTTGAGAACATTGTATATCTAGTAACATATATTATGATGCAAAATGACAACATACTTGAACGACGCTCAATATGTATTAGTATATACTCCATCATCTCGCACGTAAATAACCTTGTGTTGTATGATACTATTTAGTATCAATTTAAATAAGATTCCGTCTCAAAATTTTAATCTCGATTTATTTAGCGGATGATAAGTTTGTGCGCGTGATAACTATTTAGTGATAGAAATGATACCACATACCAACAAGATTCCGTGGTGCAGTGGTAACAACACCATGATACAAATACAACTGCAATGTCCCTGGTTCAAATCCTGTTCCTGGCACCTCTTTTTTATGAACTATACTGAAAGGAAAAAGAAACGCGACACGGGAATTTCCACTATATATTGTATATACTGCACACTTAATTCCATATATATTCCAAGGAAATCCCAAGATGTTTTGTGAAGTTAGTTAGAGAAAGGACACAACTGTGATGTTGTAGACGTTTTAATCACAGTACACGTTGTAACAAGAAATTCACAAATGTTGAAGTTCGTCAGTTTAGTACTGTATTTAACATAAAGTGTTTGCAAAATGTTGCATCTTAGGTTTGCGCCAAACGCATACTCTGTCAATAATGAAACTTTGCAGGAATACTATTTGCTGTGTTACGTGTTATTTTAGTCTTTTTTCCGAAAGGAAATGTCTTACATAGCCATGTACCATTCGATTAACAGCAGCATATTGTACATAAAATACATAGCGGAAATTCACGTGTCGCGTTTCTTTTTCCTTTCAGTATATATTCGGAAGCCGCTGTTATCGAATTGAATTGAATTGAATGTTGTTTAACGGCTCATCAACACAGTATAGGTTATTTAGAGCCGCCCCAGAGAGAGGGGAAGGATACATAGGAATCCGGGAACCTGCCCTACTCTTATTATCGAATAGATTCCTATGGTTCTTTAACGTGCTCGGAGGATAGACCGATACACGGGACCGCCCGGTTTACGTCCCCATCCGACGGACGGGGCTAAGGGAAAGTGTCTATGTTACGTACGAAGGTTAGATAAGATGTGAAGTTTTACGCTTCGATTTCTGGCTTACATACCGACATTTTGGCCATTCGTCGAATTGAAACTACTTCACCCGTGACATGAGTTAGTATCCCTGTAAGTATTGCGTCAGTAGCTTTAAAGCTTTAAAGAGTCTCTTTATCGGTCGAATTCTTCTTTTTTGGCGTGTCTTTATTTGTAACTTAAATGTCGAAATCGGGTATCTACCCGAGCAAATATAACGCAGGACATTATTTATTGTAGAGACATTTACCAGTGCACATCGTACCTGTACAGAGGTAACATTATGATTGATAATTATTTATTTTTTTGCCTCTTTCGGGACTCGAACACACGACCTTCTGATTTCAAGTCAGGTGCTCTATCCACTACGCTATAACGCTTCTTGAGAATATAAGAATCCATCATGAGTATCCATGTGAGATAGAGAAATCTCACCCGAGGGTCAGAATTGTAACCAGGGACGAGGCTCTGCCGAGTGCCTGGTTGCAATTCTGATCCCGAGGGTGAGATTTTCCTATCTCACATGGATCACTCATGATGGATTATTTTTCTCCCATTATGTGTTTATTAACGGCATAAAATCAATGACTTTGCTGATTTAACGCCAGAATAAGGCGACGTCGACGTAACGTCATGACGTCACATGTCATGTAAGATAGAGTTATCTCACATGAGGGAAATGCCTATCTCACATGAGCAGAAATGGGAGAAAATGGTATACTAACTACCATTTATTAAGAGGCAGAATAACTTAACCTATCTGAACGCAACTCAAGATGAATCAATAAGTATATAGTCCATCTTGTCGCACGTGTAAATTAACATTGCCTGGAGTAATATTATATGTTATCAATATTAAGGATATTCAAAAAAAAAAAACTGGGAGGAGTCCTGAAAATTCATTTTGGTTGATTTGATGAAATTAATAATAATAACGCAACAAATAGATTTCCATTATACAAAACATATATAAGAGCAAATGAAGAATAACAAAAGTGTTCTAAATTATTTATCATTTATGTACAATCTGACATTAAAATAACCTCCATATAATCCTCTCAGTCTTATCAAGGGCAGTTGAAATCCAAAATTTTAAAATTGATTTCCATTTTGGCTCAAATTTGACCAAACACAGATGTGTCTCCCATCAATATAGAGACCGTATTATAAATGTACATGTGTTACTTAGCATGCTTAGATCATGCTTGAAAAATGAGGTGTCAGGTAGGTAAACATTTGTGTTTATTCAATCAATAGTGGTGTGCATGTTGTTTTTTTTGAATATCCTTATTAGTGTTTCACAACCGTAACCCTAAACTTTATATCTGTGTCATGACTTCATAGGTCCCCCATAGGTCCCAAAGAAGTGAAAAAAGGAAGAAAGGTACAGAAATATAAAATGTATCATTGGTTCAGTATTTGGATGTTTTCAAATGTAAATTAACACCGTAAGTATCATAAACAATTGTAACATACTATGTACCACTAGCTCCTTCCAATTAGTGTAAACCATAGTAACTAGTAGTACCCATTATTCTGTGTGACTTCACGTCTTACAACATCAGTGAATTCCGTAAATATTATACGTATTCTAGTTCTGCTTTCGAATGAAAACACATACTTCATAAAATCAAATCATCAAAGGGCTCACTGTCATATTGGCAGATGTATACATGGACGTTTGTTTTTAAAAATGATATATGGCATTTTCAGGTAATGTATGAAGTATTTAACAAATGAATCAACATTAGAAAACACCACAGTGGCAATAAACTTATTTTTGATATTAACTATAACAGTTGCTTTATTGTAACAATCATATCCAACATATATACACTATTATAAAGTTGTCCTTATGTTCAATATAAGTGGAGAGTAAATTTCTCAAACATAAATAGAGGAAAATAGTATTGAATGCCTTGGGATTGAGGTGCAACAATAAAGTAAACCATTTTTGTAGACACCCGAACTCCTAATCGATATGGGAGAACAAACGGACCGTCGGCATCATGTACCAATATTACCACTCCAGTAAGTAGATTCCATATCAGACAAGTGCTGGTTTTAAATCTAAACATGTAAATCACTTCGATAGAAATCCTGCTTAATCCAAAAAGAACCCCCACCACCCCACCCCACCTCCTCCCCCGTTTTACATTGGTTGCTTTCCAAGCTTAATAAAGGTTACACGTAGCAGTACTCTCAATTTGTCAATTTGTCAATACTCCATCTGTTCTTGAGCCGATGCGTCAGTCATATTTATAATCATAATTTTATTTAAATTAGACAAATAACAAATTAATTAAATCATCGTGCTTTTCAATGTAAAAAGCACAATGACTGCCCATTAATATAATCATAACATAATACTTGATGTTTGCCATTTAATTAACCATCCTTCTTTAACTAAGTATCAACTAGCTATCAACTAGCTATATATAGTATATACAATGACTGCCCATTAATATAATCATAATATAATACTTGATGTTTGCCATTTAATTAACCATCCTTCTTTAACTAAGTATCAACTAGCTATATATAGTATATACAATGACTGCCCATTAATATAATCATAATATAATACTTGATGTTTGCCATTTAATTAACCATCCTTCTTTAACTAAGTATCAACTAGCTATATATAGTATATACAATGACTGCCCATTAATATATCATAACATAATACTTGATGTTTGCCATTTAATTAACCATCCTTCTTTAACTGAGTATCAACTAGCTATATATAGTATATACAATGACTGCCCATTAATATAATCATAACATAATACTTGATGTTTGCCGTTTAATTAACCATCCTTCTTTAACTGAGTATCAACTAGCTATATATAGTATATACAATGACTGCCCATTAATATAATCATAACATAATACTTGATGTTTGCCGTTTAATTAACCATCCTTCTTTAACTAAGTATCAACTAGCTATATATAGTATAAACAATGACTGCCCATTAATATAATCATTACATAATACTTGATGTTTGCCGTTTAATTAACCATCCTTTTTTAACTATGTATCAACTAGCTATATATAGTATATACAATGACTGCCCATTAATATAATCATAACATAATACTTGATGTTTGCCATTCAATTAACCATCCTTCTTTAATTAAGTATCAACTAGCTATATATAGTATATACAATGACTGCCCATTAATATAATCATAACATAATACTTGATGTTTGCCATTTAATTAACCATCCTTCTTTAACTAAGTATCAACTAGCTATATATAGTATATACAATGTATGCCATTAATATAATCATAACATAATACCTGATGTTTGCCTTTTAATTAACCATACTTCTTTAACTAAGTATCAACTAGCTATATATAGTATATACAATGACTGCCCATTAATATATCATAACATAATACTTGAAGTTTGCCATTTAATTAACCATCCTTCTTTAACTAAGTATCAACTAGCTATATATAGTATATACAATGACTGCCCGTTAATATAATCATAACATAATACTTGATGTTTGCCATTTAATTAACCATCCTTCTTTAACTAAGTATCAACAAGCTATATATAGTATATACAATGCCTGCCCATTAATATAATCATAACATAATACTTGATGTTTGCCGTTTAATTAACCATCCTTCTTTAACTAAGTATCAACTAGCTATATATAGTATATACAACGACTGCCCATTAATATATCATAACATAATACTTGATGTTTGCCATTTAATTAACCATCCTTCTTTAACTAAGTATCAACTAGCTATATATAGTATATACAATGACTGCCCATTAATATAATCATAACATAATACTTGATGTTTGCCATTTAATTAACAATCTTTCTTTAACTAAGTATCAACTAGCTATATATAGTATATACAATGCCTGCCCATTAATATAATCATAACATAATACTTGATGTTTGCCATTTAATTAACCATCCTTCTTTAACTAAGTATCAACTAGCTATATATAGTATATACAATGACTGCCCATTAATATAATCATAACATAATACTTGATGTTTGCCGTTTAATTAACCATCCTTCTTTAACTAAGTATCAACTAGCCATATATAGTATATACAATGACTGCCCATTAATATAATCATAACATAATATTTGATGTTTGCCATTTAATTAACCATCCTTCTTTAACTAAGTATCAACTAGCTATATATAGTATATACAATGACTGCCCATTAATATAATCATAACATAATACTTGATGTTTGCCGTTTAATCAACCATCCTTCTTCAACTAAGTATCAACTAGCTATATATAGTATATACAATGACTGCCCATTAAAATAATCATAACATAATACTTGATGTTTGCCGTTTAATCAACCATCCTTCTTCAACTAAGTATCAACTAGCTATATATAGTATATACAATGATTGCCCATTAATATAATCATAACATAATACTTGATGTTTGCCGTTTAATTAACCATCCTTCTTTAACTCTATCAACTAGCTATATATAGTATATACAATGACTGCCCATTAATATAATCATAACATAATACTTGATGTTTGCCGTTTAATTAACCATCCTTCTTTAACTAAGTATCAACTAGCTATATATAGTATATACAATGACTGCCCATTAATATAATCATAACATAATACTTGATGTTTGCCGTTTAATTAACCATCCTTCTTCAACTAAGTATCAACTAGCTATATATAGTATATACAATGACTGCCCATTAATATAACCATAACAAAATACTTGATGTTTGCCGTTTAATTAACCATCCTTCTTTAACTATCTATCAACAAGCTGTATATAGTATATACAATGACTGCCCATTAATATAATCATAACATAATACTTGATGTTGGCCATTTAATTAACCATCCTTCTTTAACTAAGTATCAACTAGCTATATATATTAGTATATACAATGCCTGCCCATTAATATAATCATAACATAATACTTGATGTTTGCCATTTAATTAACCATCCTTCTTTAACTAAGTATCAACTAGCTATATATAGTATATACAATGACTGCCCATTAATATAATCATAACATAATACTTGATGTTTGCCGTTTAATTAACCATCCTTCTTTAACTAAGTATCAACTAGCCATATATAGTATATACAATGACTGCCCATTAATATAATCATAACATAATATTTGATGTTTGCCATTTAATTAACCATCCTTCTTCAACTAAGTATCAACTAGCTATATATAGTATTATACAATGACTGCCCATTAATATAATCATAACATAATACTTGATGTTTGCCGTTTAATTAACCATCCTTCTTTAACTATGTATCAACTAGCTATATATAGTATATACAATGACTGCCCATTAATATAATCATAACATAATACTTGATGTTTGGCCGTTTAATTAACCTTCCTTCTTTAACTAAGTATCAACTAGCTATATATAGTATATACAATGACTGCCCATTAATATAATCATAACATAATACTTGATGTTTGCCGTTTAATTAACCATCCTTCTTCAACTAAGTATCAACTAGCTATATATATAGTATATACAATGACTGCCCATTAGTATAACCATAACAAAATACTTGATGATTTCCGTTTAATTAACCATCCTTCTTTAACTATGTATCAACAAGCTGTATATAGTATATACAATGACTGCCCATTAATATAATCATAACATAATACTTGATGTTGGCCATTTAATTAACCATCCTTCTTTAACTAAGTATCAACTAGCTATATATAGTATCTATACAATGACTGCCCATTAATATAATCATAACATAATACTTGATGTTTGCCGTTTAATTAACCATCCTTTTTTAACTATGTATCAACTAGCTATATATAGTAGTATATACAATGACTGCCAATTAATATAATCATAACATAATACTTGATGTTTGCCATTCAATTAACCATCCTTCTTTAACTAAGTATCAACTAGCTATATTAGTATAGTTATACAATGATTGCCCATTAATATAATCATAACATAATACTTGATGTTTGCCGTTTAATCAACCATCCTTCTTTAACTAAGTATCAACTAGCTATATATAGTATATACAATGACTGCCCATTAATATAATCATAACATAATACTTGATGTTTGCCTTTTAATTAACCATCCTTCTTTAACTAAGTATCAACTAGCTATAATATAGTATATACAATGACTGCCCATTAATATATCATAACATAATACTTGATGTTTGCCATTTAATTAACCATCCTTCTTTAACTAAGTATCAACTAGCTATATATAGTATATAACACAATGACTGCCCATTAATATAATCATAACATAATACTTGATGTTTGCCGTTTAATTAACCATCCTTCTTTAACTAAGTATCAACTAGCTATATATATAGTATATATACAATGACTGCCCAATTAATATAATCATAAAATAAATACTTGTTGTTTGCCGTTTAATTAACCATCCTTCTTTAACTAAGTATCAACTAGCCATATATAGTATATAAGATGACTGCCCATTATATAACCATAACATAATACTTGATGTTTGCCATTTAATTAACCATCCTTCTTTAACTAAGTATCAACTAGCTATATATATAGTATATACAATGACTGCCCATTAATATAATCATAACATAATACTTGATGTTTGCCATTTAATTAACCATCCTTCTTTAACTAAGTATCAACTAGCTATATATAGTATATACAATGACTGCCCATTAATATAATCATAACATAATACTTGATGTTTGCCATTTAATTAACCATCCTTCTTTAACTAAGTATCAACTAGCTATATATAGTATATATACAATGACTGCCCATTAATATAATCATAACATAATACTTGATGTTTGCCGTTTAATTAACCTTCCTTCTTTAACTAAGTATCAACTAGCTATATATAGTATATACAATGACTGCCCATTAATATAATCATAACATAATACTTGATGTTTGCCGTTTAATTAACCATCCTTCTTTAACTAAGTATCAACTAGCTATATATAGTATATACAATGACTGCCCATTAGTATAATACCATAACAAAATACTTGATGTTTTCCGTTTAATTAACCATCCTTCTTTAACTATGTATCAACAAGCTGTATATAGTATATACAATGACTGCCCATTAATATAATCATAACATAATACTTGATGTTGGCCATTTAATTAACCATCCTTCTTTAACTAAGTATCAACTAGCTATATATAGTATATACAATGACTGCCCATTAATATAATCATAACATAATACTTGATGTTTGCCGTTTAATTAACCATCCTTTTTTAACTATGTATCAACTAGCCTATATTATAAGTATATACAATGACTGCCAATTAATATAATCATAACATAATACTTGATGTTTGCCATTCAATTAACCATCCTTCTTTAACTAAGTATCAACTAGCTATATATATAGTATATACAATGATTGCCCATTAATATAATCAATAACATAATACTTGATGTTTGCCGTTTAATCAACCATCCTTCTTTAACTAAGTATCAACTAGCTATATATAGTATTATACAATGACTGCCCATTAATATAATCATAACATAATACTTGATGTTTGCCTTTTAATTAACCATCCTTCTTTA